>JADLZK010010145.1:0-80567 GCA_015847255.1 Hyparrhenia diplandra | reverse complement strand
TTTATATTGATTATTGGAATATTGATTGGGTTCTTTCGTAGGATAAGTATTGAGATGCTATCGAGTTATTCAAGACGTCAAAAACTCAGTTCTGGTACTTTTTGAGTGATTCGTAATTGTTTCATATATGAATATGAATGATATGATTCATTTTTCAATGTATATTATTACACAGTTTTATGTCTTGCAGGATTGCACGGGTAAGACTAACAAGAATAAAAAATGGGGAGGAATGGACCAGAAAGCAGAGAAGAAAAGGTACACAAGCTCCACAAATCGGATCATGTCACTTTCTGTTCAGGGATTACAACAGAAACGACTAACCATTTATATATCATAATTACACACAGGCCGTGCAAGAATTTTTCTCGGCCTTCAATATGAAAAACCTGAGAACGAGTCTGAAAAAACAATAAACAAAAAAAAAGGGGTAAATGTAATTAGGGTACTCTTCACATTTCTCTCGAGCCCGTCTTCCCTTAACACTTCCTTGCTGTAGCCTCCATTAGAAACTCTCGTTGTTGCTTGTTGGCAGCCATCATCTTCTTCTACCAAGACCCATCAATCCTTTGTTAACCTGATCATGAGGTTGTGTTCTTAACACTCTTGTGTGGCTTCATCACCATCGTACAGTATAAACTACCCAGCAGAGCAGAGCAGCAATCTCCTTCCTCCCCGTTTCCTGTCCCATATCTCCTCCAGCTCCCTGGCCAGGTCCTTCTGGCGTCCGACGACGATGGTGACATGGTCCTTGCCGTCGATGACCTTCACCTGGGCGCGCGGGATCTTGGACTTGACGGCGTAGCTGCACTGCACGGGGAGGAGCTCGTCGTCGCTGCCGTGGTAGACGGTGACATCGCAGGTGAGCTGGTCCCTGACCACCTCGAGGCACCGGTCGATCTTTGCCCGCGCTGCCGCAGATGATGTTGTGGAGGGTGTGCCACGACGCGATGTGGGTGTGGCAGAAGAAGCCGTCCATCAGGTAGGTCCGTACCCTGCCCATTAAGAGCACGGCGAATGGTTGGTTAACCAAAATAACCCTATCTCTCAAACAGTCAAACCAAACCCCTGCTTTGATTTATTAGTTGCTAGTTGGGGTAGTGCATCGAATTCTTGTTCATGCAGATGCACCCCAAAGGCTACATCTGAATATACAGAGATGAACTGTATCTGTATCCACCCCTATTATGGCACGCTTAACCAAATCTTGCTGGAAGCGAGGGTATTTGAAAATTAATGGCTAAATAAGCTTATAGTACAGTACAACCAAATAAAGAACGACTGACTACGTTCGTTATCTTTAGACATTAATACGATGATGCACCTTTTCGTGAAAAAAACACCTATTGTTGGTTGGCACTAAAAATGAAGGATAATGGTTTTTTTTTGTTCCTACGGAAGTATGTTGATCTCTCTCCAGCATAACGTTGTGAAGCGTTGGAAACCAATTGAACATAAACATTTTTAAACCATATTCGTACCAACCTAACAGAGATTCGTAGAAAATGGTTGAGCGCCCCTGAGTCTTGACAGTGGCTCTATTTTAAATTTTAGAAGTTGTTTCAGTTTTGTTCAGACTCAAACTTATCTGGGTTTGATAATCAAACAAATGCTCCGTGAAAAAATGTACTTTTACATGATGTCTGCACTGAACCTTCTTTGATAATTTGGGCAATTTTTTTATATAATTTCATCAAAACTAGGGTTTTGTTTTTGTTATGATGAAATTAAAACGAGTTTCAAACTAGAACGGTGCAAGAGCTCACTAGGAAATTCATCAGAGAAACCAGCCGAGTAGCTGGAGCAGTAGGTTGGTCAGCGGCCGGCCATGCCACCACGCCACACGGCAGTACGACACCGCCGGCAGTGGACCGGCAGATGGCCCGCTGGCCCTCCACCAAAGCACCCCAACAGCTGACCGCAGTCAACTGGTTCCTGTGCACCCCTATTAACTGCCATTGATCACATCGACGCAGCGGTGCAGGCTGGGTGTGGGCCCCTGCCAAGCTCCTAAATGCTGCAGTACGAAGAGAGTGGAGGGACACTGGAGTACCCTGGAGATCCTATCGATATGATTGTGATCTCCCCTTGATTAGGGCTAGGGCTAGTCGTAACAAATTCTGTTGGTTCGTGCAAATCAAACCCAACCAATGGAAGACGGGCAATTATCCAAAACCTCCTGAGGAGGCTGCAAAGAAAACGCCGTTGGGCCGGTCGGTCGCTGACCTAATTTCACCTCGCAGATGCGTACTGAATTGGAAGGATTTGCGTTTCGTAATCATTCACGTAGGAGTACTTACCTGTAGAGTGTGAAGACGCGGAAGGCGAGCTCCCAGAGTCGGTGGTGTTTGCAGAGCACGATGCTGACGGTGCGGCTGAGGTGCTCGTACCAGCACGCGACGGAGGCGCCGAACGCGATGGGCGGCCAGACCCGGCGCGGCGCCACGGTGCGGAGCACGTACTGCGTGCCGGCGGCCTCGCCGCGGGGACCGGGAAGTAGGGCGGCGCGACGAGCGTGAGGGACCTGACCGCGGCGGGGTGCCGGACGGCGAGCGCCAGCGCGAGGATGGAGCCCAGCGAGTGCGCCACGATGTGGAACGACTTGACGCCGTGGCGCTCGATCACCGACCGCTCGATCATCTCCACGTGCTCGCGCAGCGTGTACAGCGAGTCCGCCGGCTTCGGGCTGCGACCGAAACCCAGCAGGTCCACGGCGAAGAGACGGCGGCGGGAACGCGCCGCCGGGCTCACGTGCGGGAGCACCGTCTCCGTCCAGAACCCCGACGAGGAGATGAAGCCGTGGATGAACAGCACGTCCTCCTCCGCACGTCGCCACTCCCGTCGTACCGCGCGGCGGCGCCTCGACGTGGACGAAGAGGCGGTCCCGTGTGTCGGCCGGGTGCAGTTGGCGCAGTGGCAGTCGGACCAGCGCGGCGACGAATTTACTGACCTGTGCTTACCGTCGACGCCGCCGCCGCCGACCTTGCCGCGCAGCATCTGCACGATGGCGGAGTGCACGGTGACCCCCCGCGCCGCGTGGAGGAGGACGGCGACGCCGCCAACCTCGACCTCGACGCGGCGCACGGCGCGAGCACCGAGGGCCGCGTGTAGAGCGTGTCGGAGATGTCCTCGAGGGTGACCTGGTGGCGGACAGCATGCTGACGACCTTGGATCCTCCGCGCTCGGCGACGACGATCTTGCCCGTGGCCGCCGACGCCGGGAGGAGGGCGGGAGCAGTAACAGGGCCGCCACGCGCCTTCCACCACGTAGTCCGCCACCTTGTACACGACGCACAGCAGCAGCTCCAGCGCGTCCAGCAGCAGGAACACCACCAGGCTGACGGCCTCGTTCGCCGCACGGCCCGCGGACGCCAATGCCGACTTCGCGCCGCCGCGCGCCCGTATCCCACGACCGACGGGCGAGCAGCAGAAGGCTCTAGCGACGCAGGGGAGGGTGGTGGACCGGTGGTAAAGGAAGTGAAAAGCAGCGAGCGAGCGGTGCGCGGCAGTGAAGTGAATTGAAAGGTGGTCTGGCATTAAAGCGCAGGGGGTTGGTGGTAGTTGAACGGAACTGACGGCCCAGCTGGTGCGACGCGAGCGAGCGGGAAGGCTGGCTTTGGGCTCTGGACTGGGGGTAGCAACCGAGCAGTAGGCGCAGCGGGCAGGCGGCCCAAGTAAGCTCTGCTCAGCGCCTGCCTGTCCTTCCATGGGGAGCCAGCAGCCAGCCCATAGGATCTCTGTTGGTGCCTGTAGTAAAATAAAAAGAAATTAATGGTGAAATCAGAGACCATTATTATTTCACTTTCACCAATCGGAAGTGGGAGTACTACTGTACCACCATTGCTATTCTTGTATATTCTTTATAGTACCAAGTACAGTATTACTCTATTTTTTTTCCCTCCTTGAAATTGGAGGGGAGGCCAGGTCGTCAAAGGAAACAAAACAACAGGAAGGAGACAGCGAAAGCACAAGCCCAGCTGCCCATTGTTGTTGACGCTTAATGCGCCCTGACCGGCAGTCACGGAGGCGCAACAGCAGCACAGCATCTGCCATCGGCCATCGGACGCCACAGGACTCTTTCAAGGCCCCCAGCTAGAGCTAGCCGGTGCTTGCTTGCGCTGCGGCAGGTGCACCACCACAGCCTCGCCTCGGCAACACAAACAAACAAGCTCTCGCCGATTCCTGAATTCCTGTTAATACGGTTTTGCAGGTACACGACTGGGAGAGGCGAAGATCTCAACCATACTGCATACGCACGTTGCGTCAGCGTACACCACCCCTTTGTGAGAGGAATTCTGCTGCAGCGCGTGCAAGCCGCGCACATGGCGGTGTACACGTCTGTGGCTTTCTGGCCGGCACACAATGTGTGTGCAGTGGAGTAAATGTAATGTTGTACCTGCTGGACCACCGACCGGCCGGAGGATCTTGGTAGCGTTCCTGCTGCTTTTGCACTGTCGTCCATATCCCAAAATACGTGCTCAGGAGCAGGGACAAAAACCTTCCGTGCACAGACACGTATACATAAAGCCATTATACTCCCTATATGTACAGGTTTACTGTAAGAGTAGTACAGTAAGTACTTCGGTGTGGATAACTGAATCAACAGATTCTCCAGCCAACCATCCCCTGGTATCCTTATACGCACTAGCTACTAGAGCTAGCTCACCAAAATGAAGGGGTTTAAAAGAAGGGGGAACCTGGAAACAACCAGATTGACCGCACTCAGCTGAAGGATTAGAGTTTTCACCAACCGGGGTACGGGCGAGGACACGACACGGTGATGATCTGACGTGATTTTACACTTGTTTTTTGTAGGTGAGCTAAGGCGGGAGAAAGCTGAGACGAGCGGCCCGTGTAGGGTGAGCAGGACCCGGAATCCAGAGGCCCTGGAACGTTGTTTATTTTCGGCGACTCCGAGCTCAGATCACATCAAATTGGTTCTAGATTTAGGTACGGGGTTTGCCTCCTTTCATAATGCCGGCGAAAGAAAGTTGGCGTAGGAGTCACCGGCTGATAGAGATCAGTGGCACTGGTGGGCTGACCATTGTCCATGTGCAGTACTATGCCGGGGATTTTGTAGGTAGAGTGATTTGCTGGGAGAGTGAGCTAGAGTTGTGGGATCAGGTTAGAAAGATCTAGTGGTGTGATAGTCCTAATATACTAGATGGAAAAATACGCGTGATTCGTGTCTATTATATTGCGTGCAAGGAAGCAGAGTCTTTGTCATTTTCAGTTTTGGCAATGACGAACTGCATAATCTATGAATGAAGACTGAGAGCAGCATCAGGTCAACTAGTGGCCGGAGACGAGATAAAATTAAGGTGTGGCAGTCAATATCTCACCGGCAACACATGGCATAATGGTTTCATCTCTTACTTGATTCGTTATGAAAATATTTTCTCGGTATAGTAATTCAACAAATTTACTGACACTTTCATGTGTATATAGTTTTTTTTCTCGAATATGCAAAATTTGCACATCTTTATATCTGGTGTTTTTTTTTTTACAAATCTTGATGTGCTTTTCGGGAGGATCAAATATTAACGTGGCGCACCTCCCTCCTCATGATCTCGTCGACTATTCCGCGTGCTAAACAACCAAGCTTCCATGCCCGGTTTCGATCCATTGATGTGCAGTATAGTGGACACTGGTGGCTAATAGAGTTTCTTGAACAATCTTGCATTTACTCTCTTTCTAATTTCCCATGCCTCTAGGGTGAATAGGGTGTGGCCCCTTCATACGTCCCCGTGCCATCTCTATAAGCCATTGGTACCACCAGTGCTCGAATGAGAAGTGTATCTAAGAGCTTGGTAGGTGGATTTGGAGGAGCATTTCCCATCTGGCGTCCATCTCCATACGAGTCGATCTTCACCTCGCTAAGCTGCACCTACATCACTTGATCCCATAGCTTGGGTACTGGCGTGTGACTGACGTAGTGATGCCTACCAGGCAATCCCGCAACGACCTTCGTGCTTGCAATGCTTCTGCAATTGACAAAGTCTAGTAGTGATGGCGCTATATCCTTGACTGCGCCCCTGGATCTATCTTCTATTCCAAAAATCAGTGGAGCAGCCTTTCCCTAGCACCCGTGTATGCGTATATAGTAATAGTGAGCTATATTTACAATATCACACCACCAAAATCAAATTGTCAGATGGACAGAGTAAATAAAAGGCTCAAATTGATGCGTGCCTTTTTGTGCTTTTGCAATCTTCTTAAAATCTACTGCATACGTTCAGCATTATAAGACATTTAACCCTTTAACCCCAAGTTTGACGGTCATCTTATTTATTCAAAAAAAATTTGTGTAAATGTCACTTCTTTTGTTGTGGCTTGCTTAATAAAAGTTTTTCAAGAGTAACATAAATCTGAATATGTTTTGCATAAATTTTTGAATAAAATGGTGATCCAAACTTAGTCAAATGTCTTATAGTTTAGAATTGTGAGAGTATTTATGTTTTTCATACGCTTTGTTGTTGTTGTTGAGGATATATAAACAAAAATGCGACATATCTTGATGATAAACTTTATTTTACACCCTTCCTACTAAATTTTAGTTTAGGAACGCATGATTATTTAATCGAGAAAAAATAAACATGGAAAATACGTCACAACCGTTTATGTTTTGTTTTAGCTAAGTTATTACAGCACGTTGTTGAATGGACGCATCATGATATCATCGTGCAATGTTAGAGGAGCGGGTCAGGCTATATCACCACCTTTTTTTTTTTTTGGTTCTATTGATGTACAGTATCACGTTAGATATCGCTCGCATGTCCCCACACCACTACACATCGCGTACCTTTACACGCTGCGTGTATAATCAGGGCCTACAATTCTGTTTCCAGGGCGGAGAAGATCGGCGTCACCTTTTCAAATCAGGAATCGGTGACTCCGTGAGCGGCGAGTAAGGCGTCGTATTCCCCTGAACGCGAATCCACGCGAAGGCGAAGAAACTCATACTCATCTTGTCAGGAAATGAAGATTGGGTTGGGGAACCTACTGTTCCCGGTGAGAACACGAGCGATCCCAGGATCGAACTCGCGACCAGCCGTTCGCACCCAGCGATACGACCAGCCGAGCTAGCGCTCGTTCTCAGCTATATCACCACCTATCAAACGGACTCTGGCAGGCGCTGCCAACGCTGGCCAACCGGCCCATTAAGAGATCAATATGAACGGCCCAATAGAGAGAGACCCCAAAGAATAACAACGATTTACCAGCGGCCCAGATCATCTTCCAACAAATGGTAGTGAGGGAGGGTGGGTGTGGGAGTGATTCGTACCATATCGCTTAGCAGTGAGAGGTGCAGGCGAGGGAATGAAATAAAATGAGGAGCAGGGCTACCTTTTGAAGCACGCAGCTGCGCGGTGCACACAGAGCGAACTATTCTTTCGCCTTTTACTAAAGAATACCGTGTGCGCCGCAAATAGCAGCATACGCCTATTTTTGGAGGGCGCTCTCCCTAATTGGAGGGCCCCAACAATTTAATCAATTTTAGAATAAATTTTCCAGTTTAATTTCATTTGAATTTTAAGTTAATTTTAATTTTATTAATTTATTTAAATAGTTCCAATAGAGTTGTGCCATTAGGAGATTCATTGCTTTGCCCTGATTAGCTCTGCGTGAACTTCATCTGCTGGCCTATCTTATCTTCATCTGCTGACCTAATAAAAGCACAGTTTACTAATTTTGTATTTTAACTTTATGATTTAATTTAACAATACCTTTTCAGTACTAAAAGGTTAAACTCCTTTTTAAAACAAAAAGACCTTTTCCCAAAGGGACCTAATCATCGCAGGCTCGCAGGCATTTTTATTCTAAAAAAAAAACTGACGACTGGCCTGACCAATGACCATTTTACTGTTGTTGGAGAAAGACAGCATGCTGAACCGTTGTGATGGATTCCTAGAACCACTGAAGCAATACTGCCCAATTATTAGGATCTACGTTCCATTAAAAGAATGATTAGGATCTACAGCCGGAACAGTTCCTTGTGAATTTGTATTGTGTCCTTCCATTCTTTTTCAGATAACTTCAGTGCCCAGCTGCTACAGCACAAGGAAAGACACAGCATGTTCAGGTTTAGAATTTTAGATTTTGATTTTGATCCACTCCCGGCAAAATGCAAGTTGACATTTGGTCAGATAAGTCTGAAACGTCCTGATCATCCGAGCTCACCAGCACCCAAATGTTTTCAGACAAGAGAAACGAGTGGTTTTGGTTGAGACCATCCAAAATTTCCTTCGTCACTCGACAGTTGCCACGCCTGCACTCCATTTCGTGGATGCAATGCAATTAGGCACAATCACGTGTGCGCAAACGCCCCTATCCCTTTCATCTCCTTGGTATTTCCATGTTGAGTATTACCAAAAATTCCATTCCGTTCTTCTTCTTCTTCTTCAGATGTGCTGGACCGACCTGACGTCAGAAGAATTGGTGAGCTCTGTATCTTTGTTGTTTCCTCTGTGAAGATTATAGCAACAGGCAAGCGAGTTGTACTAACTTATACTACCTTGTTGCGGCGCCCCTGATTAAACTATGGCGATGGACTAATGATAATCTAATGTAAAAATATGAGTAATTTAAGCCAGACCATTAAGCAGTTTGAGACTTTTGAATGAGCGGTTTTGATGAAAACTTCAGGCGAACCTGACCATGAAACACTGGAATGTGAATCTAGCTCCAAATGGGTGTGTTAAATGAAGTCAATAGCTCGCTGATCTGACTGATGATACGTATTATACTGGTGCTATGACATCCAATATGTTTGGCCACTATGGCACTATGTGATGTAATTGCAATTTTCAGGTGGAAGATAGTAGAGACGTGGGACAGTGGGTATTTGCTTGTCTACGGGACTATGAGAGTGATATGTGTGAGTTGTCGGCTTGGCACTCTCTTCCCAGTTGCTATCGTTTAGCATATCTGTGTGTTTTTTGCTCTGTCCTGATTTGAAACTTGCAATTCTTGTTCAACTTGTTGTAGAACCAAGCCTCAATAACCTGTGAAAAACATTTCTTGGTTGGCATTATATGGCGTATCAAGATTCTGTTTCTCTGTTAATCCAAGAGCATGAGCATGACGAAGAGGAAGAGCATGAGATGGCATGACGGCGAAAAAGGATAAAGGCAAAAATAAAAGCATATAGTCATAAGCCCCACTTGTCAGTGTTACTATGTAGTATATTGTTTTCCAAGCCTTTCATGGCCCTACGACTGAACAAGCTTCAGCTTGCCGGAATAGCACATTAGTGATTCACATATATCACACAAACATGCATCGATAATACTCGTATAAAATCCAAAATTGTACCTACATACAATACAGCTCATCTGATTATCCCAGAAAGCAAAGTTTCACTTACACAATATACCTCAGGCTTGTTATTCTACATGTACAGTACAGACACGCTGTGTATCCTCCATTGGACCATCACCACACGAAAACCGGTAAACGTCGCAATTGCACGGTTCAACACTAGCTTGACCTTCTTAGATCGATCATCCGTGCCATAAGGTGTACGCATACATACATGCACACACACACACACAGCTAGTAACTAATAATCGGGTTTAGCTTGATTAATTACCTCATCATGCAGCAGCCAGAATGGTAAATGTTTTACCTAGCAGATGGTGCAGGAGTTGGGGTTCTCCTCCATGCTCTGCACGTAGTAGGGGTAGGGGTGATCATGGCCGGCGGGTAGTACGGTGGGTAGTAGGCCCGGTACTGGTTCATCAGCTCCGCCATGATCTGCTGCTCCGTCGGCGGCGGCTTCTTTGCCGTCGCCGTCCTTGTCCTTTGTCGTCGCCTTCCTTCTTCTTGTCCCCCTCGCCGTCCTTCTTCTCCCCTCGCCTTCCTTCTTGGCCTCGCCGCCGTCCTTCTTCTCCCCTTCTTCTTTCTTCTCGGGCTCCTTGGCCGGGCCGACGGACTCGATGGTCGCCGACCACGACGCCTTGCGCAGCTTGCTCACCACGTTCACCGGGTCCACCATGCCGATCACCGTCATCTTGTGCGACGCCATGTCCACGGATATCTCGTCGATGCCTGCAAGCAAGCAAACGCACGCACAATCAGATCAGCAAACAGACAATAATAAGAAGGAGAAGCAAGCAGCAGCTGCTGCTGGCTGCTGCCATGATTACCTACCGATGAGCGACGAGACAGCCTTGATGGCCTTCTGCTTGTCCTTGTTGTCGTGCAGGTGCAGCTTCACCACGATTTTCTGCATCCAGAAGTCGAACAGGGATGGAAGCAGAGATGAGCAGAGTGCGTCCATCAGAGAAAAGCAAAACGAATCATTCCAAAGCAAGATCCTCCCCGTGCCGCTGGAAAGGCGACCAGCTTTGTGCACTGGAATGGCATAAAGAGATAAACCAGATCACGATCAATGCGAGCAGCGGGAGCGCGCCCGTACCTTCGACATGTCGCCGGAGTGGTGGTGCGAGTGCGAGCACTGGCCGGCGGCGCACCAGATGCAGAAGAGGCCTGCTGCAGGCAATGAGGACTGGAGAGAGGATGTGGGTGGAGACTGGAGAGCGAGCAGCTCTGAGAGCAGGAATAATGGCGTGGAGAGAAGTAGGGGGTCGGGGCGATTTAAAAAGCAATGGTGGAGAGGGCGGAGGCAACACTAGAGTAGAGTGAAGCTGCCTGTAAATAAAGCAAGCATCAGTTGTGGCTGCTGGCTGCGTCACGTTTCAAAAAGAGTGAAAGGAAAATAGGGAAAGGGGTTGCTGGCCAGGAAAGTTGGTGAGGAGCAAATCGTGGTTCTCTTCTTCCACCCTGTTGGCTGTATTTAGTTTTAGTATTATTTTTTTTTGAGAATGACACAGTACAACGCAACATCGTAGTTTCACTCTTTTATGAACACACGCACGCAAACCCTACCCCCCCTACGAAAGCACCTCCAGGCTGACAGGCGGGCAAATTTACGATCCGAGATTCTCCCGGTCACCGTAGGGCGCTCGTCGTCGACGGAACGTCATTTCTACCACTTAATGATAATAGGAGAAAATCCCTTTAAAATCCCAAAGAAAGGTCGCGAGCACCAGGATTTGAACTTTGGAGTAGCGCCAAAAAACCGCCCTACCATTGGACTACAAGCCAATTCGCTATTTAGTTTTTATTAGAATCCACTAGAAATAGAACACTAATAGATTGATTGTATTTTTAGAGAAAATTAAAATATCAACATTTATGCTTTTTCAAAGGGTTTTGTTTTCTTTAAAAATGAGTACAACTCCTCCATCTTTTACAAATATCAAAACCACATCTCTGAAAATCAAAATAGGTGTACTGAACTCCTAAGTTCTAGGGTTTTCACGATTGCACCGAAGAAGTGTTTGCACTGAATATTTTGCCAAGAGTTATACTCCTTCTCATGATGGAGAGATAGTAGTTATCATAAGCTATATAGGCACAAACCAAACAAAACATTCAATCTTTTCATAGGCCACGTATAACCAGATATACTTTGATATGGTATCAGATATAGGACAAATTAAGTTCAATACGTAAGTGATGGAAAATTCTTCATACTTATCTGATACACTGTTTTCTACATATATGGACATAATGTAAATTTAAATCCATGAAGAAATTATATGTCATCGCCTTTGCCTAACAATGGAAAGTTTCAGTGAACTGTTGCTAGTGCACAAAAGAACCCAACAAACAAATATATGAGTTTTAACAAGTTGTCCTTGCGCACTTTGTTTGATCTTAATCAAGCATTCCAGTGAAAATCAAGCATTCCAGTGAAAACATTTTGCGGTCTATCAAATTAGGTTTTATCATCATGCTATTTCGGACAGGTTCGGAATGAGGAATAAACCGAACATTGAATATTTGAATCAGTGTTATTTTTCAACGAGATTGGTGGGCCTCAACACGAGCTAAACCTTAGGCACGAGGAGTTCTTGGCGAGCATGATGCCAACGCTGTTTTGCACACTGTTTCTCTGAACCTTTTGCCGCTGTCTCTCTCCATATAGACTACATAGTCCCTACCTTTTCTGACGTGGCATGATAACGCTGAGATGGAGGGGATTGGTTTGCCGTTTGCAACCTTATGTGCTGTTTGCATCCGGCACGTCCGGGCCCAGAAGGCGATATGAACGCAGCCATGTTCGTGTGAATTTGTTTCACCGTCAGCAATATTGTGCCACCATAGTTTTGTATAGACTTTGTAGTGTAGCAGGAATTTCAGATTCTTGTCATTCCTGCAGCCACCGGTAAAGTCCACGTTGCACAAGGACACATTGAACCGACCAAACGATGTTGTGGGATTGTGTCCACTAGCTTTGCCCCTCTATTCCATGGAAGTCACGGTGCCAAGAAAATTGTATAGGGACTAGTAGATATTTACTCGATTCAAAATATATAAATAGAACTGTTTCTATTGAAAAATAACTTTCATATAGTATATATACACATATCATAGGTATATCAACTATGAAACTTATATATTATTACAAATAAAGTTTGTAAGAAACAAAGGAGAAAGAATAGCAATACCCGAAAAAGGCTTTGAGCATCTAGGTCTCAATCGATAATCAGCTCAAGACCACCTGTCCACTACAATCTAGCGAAAAATAGCACGATATATTTCTCCTATCCTCTTCTACAAACGAAGTGTCATGATATGGACAAAGCCTATAAAGCTTTATCGCCCTCCTACAAAAGTAGGAAATGAATGTAAATCTACATTCTAAACAATGGCCATCGCCAAGTATCGAAGCCATCCAATGGCCTAGCATGGTTTTCACTAGCGAGTCCTTGTCAATCTAGACACATCCATCCAGCTAGACCACTGTGAGCATAGACATAAAACTATCGACCAACTCTAACAGTTAGAGCTAGTATTCAAGATGTTAAGGGTTAGCACGACTACCGTCACGAACAGTGTAGAAACTACTAGCAAGAGAAAAGCCCCAAAAGTCATGATATCATCACCAACACTTTCCAAAGGACCATGCAAATCTACTGACAAGTTAACAACCAATTGCCACCAGATCTAAATCGGAGTACACCGACCTAGGTGTGGGGAAAAGGAGAGGAAACAAAGTCGGATGAGAGAGAGGGACGTCCACTGCAACTATTAACGGTGGTAGCGACGGTGACCAACTAGATTTAGTGTGGCGTTCGATAGAACACGCTAAGAACTAGCAAAACAACTAGAACAACAAGCAAATGCTAGCTAAGCTCAAGCAACCCTACACAAGTCTAGCAAGCCAAGGTAGACAGCAAGCTAACACTAGACTAGAGCTAAGAAACTACACAAGCAAGAATATTATGCTAACCACTAGTAGAGGGTAACACAAGATATATCCCTAAGGTTTGGTGACTCACCGATCACCAATGTCCCCATTGAAATGTTTCCAAGGATCACCACTCCTCCTTATTTTTCTCACATATTTCACAACTAGCAATTAAACTAAGTACATATAATTCTTTTGTAAACAATTTTATGATTGGATTTGTATTGAAAAGTAATTTAAAATGGTTAATTTTGTAGCTATAAACTGTAAAGGAAAACTACTGTCTGAAAATACAATTTTTCTAAAAAAAAGTATCAAACACAGTCGAACAACTTTACTAATTTCTGGAAGTGGGCGCGCCGGGGAGTTTTTTTTTTTTTTTTTTTTGGGTGGCGGGGTGGGTGGGATAGTTCGTAAATGTTTTTTTTTTTTTAATTTGGAAATGATTTGCACGCTGATTCACTGAAGCTACTTGTCTGGTCGGCAATGTGTCGAACATAATCCAAGCAGACACCGTACGCGGGCAGTATTAATCATTTTTCCATGTTTGCACACACCTGTGTACCTTGTACGTGCCTGTTGCTAATACTGGTGTACGTTTCAGAGGTTTCGTTCGTTCACCCGTCGCTTCTTCTAACAGCAGGATGCTGTGGCCTCGGTCGCCTACGATGATGGTATCCTAATAATTGAGTTCAGAAAGCAAGCAGACGACAGGAACATCTGCAACTTTTTGCTCACAGAACAAAGAAGAAGGAGATGAAAGAGAGAGAGAAACCGTGCACGCTAACACTATGTCCATGGCCGGCCTACAGATTTGCAAAACCAAAATCCCGAAGAGAATGAAATTTGTGAAATCCTGAAGCTCCTATATTTCCGAACAAGAGAAGTATACATGGCGTGTCGACGACACGTTTAGAAAGCTCTGGAAGACTGGTACTCGCCGACGATTAGTGGGCCGGCGGCCGGCCAAGCTAATCGGCAGCCGGCCACTGAGTCCGTACGTGCGTCCTCTCCGTCCTCACGATCAAGCCCGTCATCGTCGATTCGTCGCAGTTTTCTCGCTGCGGTCCCGTGCATATGCATGTCAAGCTGGGCAATGCGTGGTGCACCGCGCGCCGCGCCGGTTCGTCTTTTTTGCTGGTGAGCCAACCAATTTGCTTGTCCTGATGTCCTCTGCCCGGTCTCGTACGTGCACGTTTAGTCAGGTCAGGTGTCGTACACTTACAGACGTAGAAAACCAGTGAGAACCGTCGCCGTCGTCAACCTCGGATCAGAATTCGGCAGCGGCAACGCATAGACTCGATTGAACCAGAATCTTCTTCGCCCAGACTACTGTGGCATCTGATGTGGCCACAAGTCCAACTTAGTGCTTGGTTAACGTTAAACTTCAGTGTCTGGCTATGCAGTTGTACTGGTATTAGAATGGAATCAGATATATTCTGTGTGGCACGCTAGACTAAATTCTGGAGAAAATGACGTCTGCAAGCCGAGCTAATATAATTCTGGCCAACTTTCTCCTTTCTAGAGTTGTTGTGAGGTTCGTGTTTATCCTGCGATACATATTTTTTCTACGACATGTAGGTAAACATTATATCAAAATTGTTCGGTTGACAGCTTTTTCAGCTGATATGGTTTTGTTGTGTGAGAGAAAAACATTACATCAAAAACTGGTGCAAGGCTAATAAATCAAGCGAATTTTACGTGGGATCTCCCCACAGTCTTTGGGTCAAAAAAAAAAAAAAAAATCCAAGCGAACAAGGCTGCAGCTCTCACACTTTCACGTCTATCTCTCTCCTAGGCCTCAGTCCTCATCTTTTTGGGAAATATACTTCGCATGGTCCTACAAAATGGGCGGGAATGGGATTTTCCGGTTCCAAGCGCCTGGCATGCATTGTGGCAGATGGTGTGATGACCCTATCACACGTTTTCGTAGCACGAGAGAGAAGACCATTGATAAAGGTTTCAAAAAAGAAGTTTTTTTTTCCAAATATGTACTGTGAGAGAAATAGCTTCACCTCGCTCTTCTCAGCCTATTTGGATAGTAACAGCCTGTGTTGGCGCTATCCTAAGAAACAAGTCCAATAAATTTTGCTTATAGGCAAGCAATGTAATTTGAAGACTATATCTATAGGCAAGATATATATATACAATAGCTTGCCCTTCCTAGTATTCAAAACATTAATTTTTAATAAGCATGTTGGGCCCAATCAATGGGCAAAATAGGACCCATCCGACAAAATGCTCTAGCATGCTCTTGTGAGGAGAGGTCACGTGGCAAGGCCTTCCTCAATTCTCTCGCTATAAGCCAAGCGGATATGGTTTAATGTACTCGCTCTAAGGACATTGTCAATGACAAGCTTGAGCTAGTTGACTTCGTATACATAGAGGTGACAAAATAAGCACAAATCTAGTCGCCAGTGATGAGTTCGACACTAGCTCGCAGGTTCCGCATAGAACATCTAGTCTCTGCTTACCTGCCCTCACGTCATAGCTAACGAGTTTTGCTTTTTTTATTTGGAAAGTTAGCTGCGGGACACAAAAAAGAATATGTGAATTAGCTGTGGGACATTGGACACAAATTTTTTTGTTGTGGGACACTAGGCGGAGTTCAATGTCCCACAACTAATTTCATATGTTTAGTGTCCCATAGAAAAATTCCCCTTTTTATTTCGCTTTTTGCCATATTAGCTAATAATTTGACCAGCCCATCGAGGGCCGACTTAAGGGAATGACCAGTACACGTATACAATAGTAATAGCTTTATTTAAAAAGAGTACATTTTAGTTTGTCACTAGATTTCTTGGTTCTAAAATTAGTTTTAAAATATAATCTTAAGTGGGGATATTCAAAACATCAGGAGTCCCTTTGAGTCAATTAGTTAACTTAAAGCTATGGTTTTGAATATCCCCAATTAAGATTGAGTCATCTAAAAGGCCTTACCGAGATTCTAAGTTCCTACAGTTAAGTGTAAGTTCACTAGATTATATTATTCTATTTAAGTTTTGTTTTAATTTCTACTCTCATCAGTTTACCTCTAAGCGCATGCCTAATTATAGGTAATAACGGGTTGATAGCGGCATACTTGAAAATCACAATTGTCTTGCCCTGGTTCCTCTGCCTTCCTATTTAAGCTACTTTTTGTAATTTCAAATTTAGCAATGGAAATAATGAAAATATCCTTCCCACCTATTACAAAGCTTTAAAGCGGCATGAACCGGCCTCATGGTGGCCACGTCACCCAAAATGGTGTGGCCCGTCGGATCCGGTGATCGGAAGGCTAAGGGGCAGTTTCAGCGTTTTTTAGAAAAATCTTTCCCTTTTACCTCAAATCATGTCATTGTCAACCAGTCACTTTCGGTAAACAATAACTTCCGGACCAAGTTTTTCTTGTCTAGCTCCTTAAATTAAGAAAATCCTTCCCGAAGAAGACAAAAATTCTGAGTTAAATGGCAGTTTCAGGATACCCGCCCACCCGCGGGTTTTCAGCCCCCTCTAGCAAATATATACCACTCATCTCTTGTTGGCCAAAAAAAACCTCCCACCTCCAACTCTTCCCGTGCTCCTCGGCGCCTAAGCAAGGCTCATGCCCAGCGCCTCGGCTTCCTCTTCCTCTACTCTCTCCTTCCTCTCTCACTCGTCCCAACGCTCTCTCTCTCCCGGGCGGACCCGGGCCCATAGTGTCATTACCATCTAGGGCCCCCATCGCCGCCCCGGCGTGTAGGCGGCGCCGACGGAGGCCTCGGCGAGGGCGGTCCACGAGCCGCGGCCGACCTGCTCCTCCTACGCGGCCGCGGCGGGCTGGCCGGCGGACCCCGGCCGTCGGGAGGCGGCGTGGTGGAGGAAACCCTAACCCTAGGTGTATGTATAGTGGCGGGTCAAGGGCCTGGGCGCAGTCAGCGACACCATTCGGACGTGGTGGCCGTAGGCGGGCGGCCTTACCCCTCCTCCCTCCCTCTTCCTCCTGTTGCTCTAGGCGGCCAACCGCTTTCTCAAAGGGCAGCAAACAAGTGGAGTAGAATGTTGTGGTAGCCTCATCAATTCCATCCACGTCTCCATCCCGGCCATGCGGTGTTTATGCTCCTTCTGTCCGCACTCCGCGCCCCGGTGAGGATTCTCGCATCCTCTTCTCGTTTCTCTGCCAGATGTTGCAGCACATCACCCTCCCACCCGGGACACACACGTGATTGGAATGAGAAAATGTGTTGATTTGGAAAAGGAGAGGGGAAACGAGATTGCTGAGATGGGATTATTGTAGATTGGCAGGGAGAATTTGATTCTAGCTTTCTCACTTTTGGGTAAGAAATGTGCCCTCTGTTTTTACTCTGCATTGCTAGCCTTGGTAATTGCTACTTGAAGTTTAGATGTTCGATAAAATGCTTATTCAAGAGTTAGGATCTCATTTTGTACCAATTTAGGTGTCCGAAAGCAACCAAAGAACAGATTCTATGTTTTTCTTATTTTGTCTACAGGTTGACTCACATAGTCATATTAAGTGGAGCCACAAATTTTCGAAAAATAGGAACGAGAGCTATTTAGAATTGATGTTGCCATAGTTTGATTTATATATACCCTAATCTTTGGAGAAAAGCTGAAGCTGGCTGCACTTTTATTTTCTGCTATATACCTTCTACTGTTACAACAAAAATAATAAAAACTCACTTCAGAGACCTATCAAGAGAGGGAAGGTGAAGGAAAACTCAATCTTTTTCACTCATTGCGTAGAGATAAAAAAACATTAGCGGTGACAGTAGATCTCCTTGCCTAGATTGAAAAGGAGAGGTGACAGCGGATGTATGTACTTGCCTCAGACCCTGGTAGCTTCTTCTTATTATTATTTATTACACAATCTTATAATCTATAAGTTGCTACATAATATGTATTGCTTTCTTTATGTTGCATATATTGTGTGCTTCATGTGGGTCTTCGACCCAAGACAGGGGTGAGAGAACAATGAGCGTAAAAGAGTCTCCCTCCACGTTCCCTCTCTTTTCCTCTTTATAGGATAGGTGGGAAGGGAGATTTTTCATTATTTTCATTACTAAATCTGGAAAAATTACAAAAGACATGTGGAATGGACGGCGGGTTTACGGGTGCCTGGGTAAACGACCACCCTAGTAGCGAATGTAGGAAGGCGGAGGACCAAAGGCAAGACAATTGTGATTTTAAGTATGCCGCTACCAATCCCGTATAACCATGGTCATCTACTGACATCTATTGGGCCCTAAGGAATTAGCAGGAGAGGATACCTGGCAAGGGCCTAGGACCGTTGGGCCCGGGTCGGCCCCCTAATGCCTAATTTTACATCCATTTTGAGACCGCATAGACTAAACTCAATTGAAACTAGAAGCTTCTCCTACATATGATCGGACCACATGTCCAACTTAGCGTGCTTGGTTAACCTAAAGCTCCAGTGTCTGGCTCTCCTGATACTAGAGTGGAATCAGATATATGTTGTGTGGCACTAGACTAAATTTCGGAGAAAAGGACGTTTGCAAGCCGAGACAATTTTGTCCAACCTTCTTCTTTTCTAGAGTTTTTTTGACCGAACCGATCGAGGAGCCCCGACCTATTTTTTTTTTAATTAAAATGAAAGAATGGGTACAGTTAAAGGTTTACAAGGCAACCAGGCCCAAAAGCACCTTTCTTCTTTCTAGAGTTATCTCGATGTTTTGGGTTGTATATCATCGCACAGCCTCTTTCATCATCATGCGCTCCATGAAGTAGTGCCAAGGCTTTCACTCTCAGGACAGACGTGTGAAAGGAGGGATGTGCGTCGATCACCGGCACCGGAGGGACGAAGTAGCCCAATGACTGGGCGCTGATGCGGACGGTGACAGCAGTGCTGCACTGCAGGTTAGTTCTACCTTTCAGGTGAGACCGTGTGAGCGTGAGTGTTAGGAGCAAAGCGGATTCTGTCATTTCAAATAAAAGGGTAGAAAAATGAAAATGGCGTTCTATTTCTGCTAGAAGCCTAGAACCTTCAAGAAAACGAACCTGCTGAGTCCATTATTATGTATGATTAAAAAATTAATTTAGTTTGACACACTTGAAAATAAAAGTGACCGAGAGCATGTTGCCCATCTTTGTCATCCATCTCTCATTTGAGATGAGAACTCATCTCATTTTGCGAACAATTATCATATATCTACTTGTTCAAGTGGTTGGTGGATACGTGTCCATCGATAAAATCTTACAACATTGATATCGACTCTCACAGTTCACAATATTGAAATTTTTGCGAACAATTTGGGGACAGCTTTCTCCCGACTATAAAATGATGATGGGATACCCAAACACAAATGACGTACGATGGCTCATAATAAACTACGTACTAGTAGTTAAGAGGACTGGGCTGACCAGAGAGATCCTATTGGGCCTTCGAGTCTACGCCGCCACTTTTGGGGGCTTCTCTGTAGGCAGTCCAGTTTGAGGGCCCAATGGGTACCCCGTGTTGCAGTGAGCGCACGAGTTTTCCCCCGTCCCACTTTGCATTTGCAACCAGCAAACGGTCAGATGAGGCTTCACCTTCGTTTACGCCTTGATCACTTTTCGCACAACCACACCTGACTGCGCGGCTGTACCGGGCCGGGCATCAGCATGAGTACGACTGGCCATTGCACTCATGGAACTGCAAAACCCATCATTTTCTTTGGCGCTCGAGGCTCGACTCCACCTGCCTACCAGTACCTGCCTGCCTAGCACGCCTGCACTGCACCGGTGTGTTCATTTCTACAAGCATCAACTTAAAAAATCAAAAGTTTTCAAAATTTCTATCACATCCCATCCAGCGTGAACATTTTAATGCGCACCAAAAACGGCTTGCCGACCACTATAAAATTTAGGTAATTAAAAACTAATTGCGCAGTTTAGGCGTGTTCTGAGGCGATTCTTTTGAGCTGGTCACGCTGGTAGGATAATATTTATCACCGACAAGCGAACGTGCTCACGATTATGCGATGTAGCCCACTTCTGAAATTTACACCCAAATTTTGGGATCTAAACATTACCCAAACTAAAGGCCACAGGACCTTTGCATGCTGATGCTGCATGCATGCACGCCATGTATGGTTGGTCATTTGGCCAGCGGCCCGGTCGAGGCCGGCAAAGGCCCGACGTACGGCCCGGCCGGTCCGTTAGGTCAGACCCGCGAGGCCGGTACCCGGCGGTGCTTGCGTCTTGGCGACCCGGTAGCCCTGCTAAAACCGATGTGAAACGGTTTCATTCGGCGGCCAAAGAAGATATCAGCCCAATCACTCAAAAAGACAAGACATCAGCCCATTCATTCTCCATTCTCCAAAAAAATAGAAAAATCCCCATCCTCTACATCCCCACCATGGCCCGTTGCTCCTTTACGCGTTCTCCTCGCAGCACTCATCCCACCACTTTATATCCCCGGCCCTCCATACCCCCTCCACCATCCGTGGGTCTAGTTATAATTTTATCTAAATATATTCAATACGGCGACATCTAGTTTGAAGGATTAGTGCCAACGCAATTTAATGGTGCTGTCCAGTTTTAATTTGGCTTTTTCATTGTCAGTTATAACAATTTTAAGTCACATATAAGTAGGGGCCCGCCGCTGCTCTGACACCTTCCTTTTCTTTCTCTCACGCGTGCGCAGTGTTCGTACTCCGGTACAGGCACTAGATGCCGGTACTTCCAGGCGACGCGCGCTTCCAAGGTGGGATACCGATCCCCGCTGCAGCTCGTTTATCTCTAAACGAATGACATGGCAATGCGCTGGCGTTTGCCGGGCACCGTGCCTGGTGCAGACGGTCTTACGCCTTGGGTGTTAGCGTTTAGTTGGCCGCACGGCTATCAAGGCGTTTCCTTTTTTTCTTCACGTCGTTCACGAGTTAGGCCCAACTGCTTCTATTTACCATTCTCTCTACCTCATCATACTTTATATCTCTACTTTTTATATACCTGCTACCAAATCCGTAGGCTGGTTATAATTTTATCTAAAATATATCCATGTGACATGTCCCAGTTTTGAAGGATTATTGAAGCAATTTAATGGTGCTGTCGGATTTTAATTTGGCTTTTTCATTTGTCGGATTATAAACAATTTTTAAGTCACATAAAGTAATGTAAGGGCCCGCCGCTTCTCTGACACCTTCCTTTTTTCTTTCTCTCACGCGTGCACAGTGTTCGTACTCCGGTACAGGCACTAGATGCCGGTACTTCCGGGCGACGCGCGCTTCTTCCAAGGTGGGATACCGATCCCGCGCAGCTCGTTTTTATCTCTAAACGAATGACATGGCAATGCGCTGGCGTTTGCCGGGCGTTTACCGTGCCCGGTGCAGACAAGTAAGCCCTTGTTTAGTTAGCAAAGTTTTTTTTTAATCTCTCCTGCATCACATCAACATCATATTGAATTTTTAGACACATAAATGGATGTTAATAAATGATGGTAAAAAAATATCTAATTACCGCGGTTTGGTTACGGCTCGAGCGCCTTTTGGAAACAGTTAATCCGGCCGGCAACCTGCTGCGCCTGAAACAAACGAAGCCTTCGTCAAATTCTAACCTTCTAACATTTGAGTTAGAAATTTTTAGCCAACTGCCAACCATCATCATGCTTCATGTTCGTCGGTCCAAATGGAGGGTGTCGTGTCGGCCTCGGCCGCCGAATGATTATTCTTCCGGCCGGCATAAAGCGCCTGGTCTCGCTCTCGCCTTCGCATCCAGAGAAACGTATGAAACGTCATACTATATTTGTGTCCCAGCCATCATCATGCTTCATGTTCGTCCAAATGGAGGTGTTCGTTTGTTTGTACGAATTAAGGCTGACCGGTACGACGACAGCGTACTACTGCTACTACTGCTACAAGCAACCAGTGCGCGCTCTTGCGGCTTGCTGGCCGTACTAGTACGTAATCGATGTGTTGGAGCACCTTGTGCGCTTTCGGTGACACTTGCAATCATTCAGGCCCAAAAGCTTACTTCTTCTTTTCGTTTCTTTATTACTTCCCGGACCATGCATACATATATGATAAAAGCTTACTTCTTCTTTTCGTTTCTTTATTACTTCCCGGACCATGCATACATATATATGATATATATCCTGCGGACCTGCGCCATTGACCATTTATCCTGGTCGGTTTTCTCGACATGATTCCCGACACTGCCGATCAATGCAACGGTACCGGGCGGTTCGGCACCATATTAGGTACAATTGCATAAAGCGTCCCTTGATTAGTACCCGTACCATGTATGGTATGGGTATCAAAGTTGGTGTGTAATCAAATATAATTGGCTCTGATAATCCATACATGCATGCCAACCACACTGCTGCTAGCACAGCCGTCTCTATTTGCTCTTCGATCTCAATTAATTAGACGGCGGCATTATGCCTAAACCCTAAACCTACGGTGACGGATATCTCTAGGATGAAAAGGGTTAAAAATCCATTTGTTGGAAGCAAAAAGGCTTTCGAATGAGAGAGGCAAATATAAACTCTTACACATTTTTCGTTAATCCAGCATCTTCAACCTCTAATCTCCTTCTCAAAGCAATCATGCAAAAGAAATCATGGAGAGGACTATACGGAGGTCTCCATGTGTCAGTTAGAACTAAGCGGTCCTAGCATATGAGAGTGAATCTAAAGGTTGTGTGCCCCTAACCTCGGAAGGTTGCAAGATGGACACAAGATTTATCTTTGGTTCGGGCAAAAGGAGGTCCCTCGTCTATTCAGTGGCGGAGCTGGCGGGTTTTGACACCTAAGGCCACTTAGTAAACAATTATACCACTCAATCACAGTATAGACCACATAATTGCGGTAACCACAATAGTGATAGTTCATATAATGGTAGAAATGCTTAAAATCACAGGATTTAGACTAGTACATCACAATTTAAGATCTATTTGTATAACAACCTTGATAAAATATATACCTAACTAGTGTTGGTTTATTGTCAGCTCCTCACATGTCATAGTAAGAAGGACACCGATCCTACACATGAGTAGTTGTAAATTTTAAATGAATTAGATAAGCAATATGCAAAACATAATTGAATAAGCGAAAAAAATGACAATTGGATATAAAACATACCACTTGCATTAGAGCTATGAGGTGGTAACTTTTTGCAGCCTATTCTTCAAATCTTGCCAATAATACTGAGAATATCACCATCTTTAATGCTTGCAAAATCTCTCGCTCAATGTAGCATATCATCCTATGATTCAACCGATCATTCCCCATCTTATTCCTCAACTCTGTCTTGATAATTTTCATAGCGAGAAAATTCTTTCAACCGTGGCAATTGCAACGACAAAATTAAGAGCTAACTCAATAAGGCCGATAAACAAATTTATAGTCTTTGTTCATATCGAACTGGACCATCTTGATAGCAAGATCACTAATGTCATGACAATTTGCAAACTTAGGATCAAGTCTCACCTCATTAATCCATACACCAAGTTGTTCTCTAGAGCCTCATAAGATCATAATGGTAGAAAACATCATAAAAATTTGAGCCATTTCCATTAATTTCTCTTTATCATAGTTGGCAAAGGAATTCTTTGGATCTAGACAAACAATGCATCTCAATAAATGAGTAGACCTCTTAACAAAGCGATTGTTACATTCCACAATAATTTGGTCATATATAGTAAGTCACTAATTTACCTCCATGCCCCCTTGAGCGACCCTAGTAGTTATTGTTTCCTCCATATTTGGCATGGTTATGTTATGCTTGAGACAAAATACCTTTACCTCCTCAAATAGTTCCTCCCAACCATTCTCACATATGTCTTGAATTGTTTTGAATCGTGGCCTCAATCAATCCCACCCACGAACAATGTTTTGATCTTTCCTTTGTAATCATATGACAAATCATTAGTTTTTGCCCAATAATCGATCATAAGATGCAAAATAAGCACATGCTCAAAAGTCTCCATTTGTTTTATCAAACTTTGAAGCATCATATTTCTTGTCCCAAGTGGATCTATCTTCAACCACATTCTCTAATACTTCTAAGACAACATCCCACATGAGAAGAATGTGACATAAGGTTTTGTGATGTGAAGCCCATTGAAGGTATCCCCATGCCATGCAAGATTGGTTTTGTTGATTTTTCCCTCTCCTGAAAAATCTCACCCACTCTCAATTGGCCTTTACAAGGTCATCATGGTGTTTTGGGACAAATTATCCCTTCTCTTTGCAAGAGGCATTCTGAGTGGTCACAATTAAAGTGGAGGTCTAAAATAAGCCAAACATGGAAGAGCAACACTTGCTTGTTGAAACAACCACTAAATGCAATTGGTGTGCAAAAGCAATGTATGTAAAGGCATATGGATTCTCATCTAATATCTGTCTTTGTAAACCATGAAATCCCCCCCCCTCATATTTGATGCCCCGTGATACATAGGTGGTGAGAATATCATGGATGCGCCCGCGGACCGCGATAAAATGGCTTAGTGTGGGACGATGGCCTAGTTCAAGGGACACAAGGCCTTAAGATTTATCTTGGTTAGGAACTGTCGGGCACCTAGTCGATCTCTAGTAGGGTAAAGCTGTGGTAGAGCTCAAATACTGCATTATCAGGGGAGAATACAAAATTTGTTGTTGAGAGGGAAGCGGAGACTCCCAAGTCTCTATGAGTGAATTATTATGCGAGACAATATCATAGTGTTTAGGTATTGCGGTGTTTAGGTGTGAGAACTTGCCTTCTCGGTGGCCAAGGCCCCCTTTTATAGCCGCAAGGGGAGGTACCGCACGGGTGCCACAAAAGGAGAAGGATTAAAGGAGAAGATCACAAAATAGAAGGGGTAAAGTGCTAAATGGCCAGCGGACCCAAAGATGGAGTGCGATTCACGGTGGTGCGTCATGGGCTTGTTAGTGCTGCATGTTCGATGTCTTCACACTCGATTAGTCAGCCGTCTGGCCGGTTCGGGGGATGGGCGAAGTCCGCCCCACTGCCCCGCCGCGATCGTGTAGTAGGAAATCATCTTGTCGGGGTGGCCCGTGCAACCAGGATGATGTTTTTTGTCGTGTAGCGGTTGGCGGTATCTTTGGCGTGGTGGGATGGGACCCGATGGATGGATCGCTGTGCTTGCTATCGGCTGCGTAGCTATGGTGAGTAGGTCGGGCACTCGATCGATCGACTTTCTCCGTTCCTCGTTGGGATGTCGCGGCGGTTTGGTAGGCGCTCGGAGACTTGGAGCTCGTGGCTCCACGTTGTTCCGGCGCTTCGAGTCGTCGCCGGGTCGGTATGTCGTGCAATCTTCGCGGTCGTGTGATGCGAGATTATGCGCTCCGGCTCCGGCGTCGGAGTTTCGGAGGTAAAGTCATACATGGCGTCTTCGGAGGTGCGTGGGCTCCCGTGGAACCCTCTCAGAGGCTCGGGCTCGGGGATCGTCGCGAGTCGAGTCGGGATCGCGGTTCTCTGGCGGCCCTAAACTTCGTTCGAGCGGAGTTGGTGTATGGTCGAGCTTGCAGCGGCGGCGAGCTTCGATCTCCGGCCGAGCTCGTCTGAGGAGGAGCTTCGTGCTCATCGCGGCGGAAGTATCCCGTGGGCGAGCTTCAGCGTTGATCTTTGAAGTTGAGTGCGGCAGGCTTTTTGCCGCGATTTGTCGTGTGTTTTGGGGTACCCACGATATTGGTATCCCACAATACCCTTGCCTTCAAATTCTAGATATTGATTACCCATGAGAAGCAAGCATACCATCCAAAGTCAATTTTCGATGATGATGATGTGTGACAACCTCTCTCAAACCAAGAAATCTCTCAATCACTTCACCCTTGCATTCACATACCTACATAGGAAGAAATGTGATTAATACTCATAGCTAGACTTCAAATAAAAAATAGCAAGCAAATTGTTACAAAACAACAAGAAAAATGTTGAAAACACACCTCAAAACAAATGCCATTTGTTCCTTTATTAATGCATCTAGTGCCTGCGTCAACAAGAATGGCAAACCGTCTATCCGCGAAGATCTGAAATAATAGCTTTGGCGGTTTTGTTACGCACAAACTTGGCAAATTTCTTTCTGAATATCGGTGAAGTCATTTGACTACCACGAAACAAATATGCTACATTTTAATCCTTGTCGTTGTACCACTATAACAATTCCAAAAAACACCTCACGTTGGTAGAGCTAGCAGATTCATCATGTCCCTTGAAAGCAAGACCTTGCAATAAAAAGAAATCTTATAATTGCCAACACAACAACCAAACACCCTTTATGTTCCAAGTCACTCTTCTTGCCTCGGAATGCATAAGCATGTGACACACTTTGCCTCGATGTTTGAAGTCACGATAGCACTTTCTAGCTTTATTGTGATCAATGCCATCACCATGAACTCCAATTAATTTGTGCCCATCCTTCGGTTGCAAAACCCCATAGCGTGAAGGCATCAACTATCTACAAATCATTAGATAAATAATACTCGGTTCAACTACGATTCAATCTACAATATCATGCCTCATGCGGGAGTAGGGAATGGGGATTCCAATTTCCAAATAAAACTGGCCAGGAAGGGGAGGAAAATATGTTTTCTCTGACCCGGGAAGGGGAGCTCCAGATCCGGCCGCCGTCCGTCCTTACGAGGATGTCGGTCTTTGCCCGACGGCGGCCGCCTTCTGCTGCGTGTGGGTCTTTGCGGGGCGCCCGCTGCCCTCTTGCCTGGGGTGTAGCCATAGGCGGCCCGGGGAGGGCCCGGTTTTGCTGCCGCGCTTCTTTGCCGATCTTTGCTGGCCGCCCTTGGCCCGAATCTTGCCGCCGGCCGCTAAGCTAGGTTTGAGGATTCAGTGAGGAATGGAGTTAAACTTTGAAGGATGGGTTAAACTTGTGGCCTTGAGAATGCAAAAAGGAGGCCGGTAGGTGATTTCTTGGAGCCCACGAGAAGCAACAGCACAGATTGGGTCGATGAAGAATACAAAGGGGTATCACGAAGTTTTCTAGCCCACACCTAAGGCCATGGCACAGGTGGCCTTAGGCTGAAAAGGATCGAGATGCCCAAGAGGGGGGTGAATTGGGCTAATCTAACATTTTAACTCAAATAAACAACCTACTAGCCCATATTCACCCTCTTGTGCCTAAGTGTGTTTCTAACAACTATAGCACAAAGTTTTACACCCTAAGTTCCAATCCTACTCTAGCATGGCAATTCTAAGAATGTAAAGACATGAAATAAATTACTTGAAAATAAATCTTGAAAGTAAAGAGAGGAAGGAACACGGCGATGTTTTCAGTATCGAGGTGTCGCCACACCCTCTAATCCTCGTTGGAGCACTCTCTCCAAGAGTATCGCTCCCCTTAGTCCTCGCAATAACTAAGTGCTCTCTACGGGTTGATTCTTCGACACTCCGTCGCGGTGAACCACCCAAAACGCTCACAAGCTTGCTTGAGCCACCCAAAAGCACCACCGGTGATCTTCAAGCCATGATCGCCACCAAGCCGTCTAGGTGATGGCGATCACCAAGAAAGAAACAAGCACAAACTCTCACTTGACCTCTACAAGCCTAATGAGAAGAGTGGATGCACACTTGTAACTCTCAAAGCACTAAAGAGGTCCTTAATCTTGCATATGACCACCTCAATAGGATCTTGCACTCTTTTCAACTCTCAAGGTGTTTCTTCAAGCTGAACAAATGAGCAAGAGAGTATGGGCGAGCCAACCAAGTATTTATAGCCCAAGGCTAGAAATCCAACGTTAGCCAACACCCGATGAAAAATGTCTGGCCAGGGCCAGCGCCCGGTATGCTGCGTCGCCGGCCCGTTAAAAGAAGCAAAGCAGCGCCCAAAAAACATAGCGTGGCGGGGCGCGCCCGGTATGGCGGCCACCCCGAACATCGTCCTGGGCTAGCGTCGGCGTGGCGCTGGCCCAGCGCCCGGTTCGGCGCGGTTCAAACAAGCGATGGCGCTCCTCAATGGCGCGGGGCGCGCCAGAGCCTTCAGCCCGGCGTTGGGCGTGCAATGTCTACAGCTTCAATTCCAAATCCTCGATTTCTTGAGCGGCCGACTCCAATCTTTTCGGGGACTTTTTCATGCTACCTAGTGCTAGAATCAACAAGTGTGCACCACATCTCATCACTAGACTTATCTAGGTCAAGCTACCCACCATTCGTACCCCCTTAATAGTACAGCCAAAAGAAAACAAAGTCCTATAACTAATCCGATGTCTCTCAACTCCATCGACAATCGGAACTAACCGTCCTTAACCTTGTCTTCCGTCTTTTGAAAAGAAGCGATTTCCATCGCCCGGTATCTGAGACACATTCCCGAAACCAACATTACCATGACCTAACTTACCCACATTTTAAAACACACATTAGTCATGGTAATATACATATTGTCATCAATCATGAAGAAACCACCCTAGGGGCCTAGATGCTTCAAGGCCCATCTCCGCCCTATGTCCGGTGAGGGGCGTTGTATTATCTAGCACCCGAAGTGCTTTTCGGTAGGGTGTACAAGCGTTGAGAGGGAAGCTGGTCCTAGGTCCATGTAGTAGAGTTTGGGTGTGTCTTGATGTGCGTGTGTGGGCGTGTTCTCTACTCCTCCTCCTATGAGCCCTGGTCTTCCCCTTTTATAGTTGCAAGGGTAGGCGGGGCCTTACAATAGTGGTCTATCATGAGAGCATAAGTGCGGTAGGGCGGCTGCCACCCCTTATCGATGCCTCGGAGTAGATCTTAGCATTGTAGAACATGGCCCGACAACGGCTTTGTAGGGCGTGTGTGCCGCGGTTGTAGGGGTAGCCTCCATAGTCGGATAGCCGGAGAAAAGTATGCATGTCCTTGTGGAGGTCATGAAGGTCGCCGCCATGCCATGTGGCTTCCTATAGCCCTAACTTGGTGTGGATCCATGACCTCGGGGCCTCGGCGCGATTGTCGTTACACAGAGTTGGTAGCACAAGGCGGCGTGGTCGGCGGGAGACTTGTTGCCCATCTCTTGAACTATGGATTTGGAATGGCAATGCCTTGACTTTAATGTTTGGGGGTACCCGGTGCTAACGGTGGGTGGCGGTCCCGAGAGAAAGTGGTTTGTGTCCTTAAGGCCTTGGCATTGGGTGGGTAAAATCACGAGGATTAAAGCGGAACAACATCCCACGGTGGTGAGTATGGCGCTATAGTGTGAAATGCGGCCGGGCTTTGGTTGTGGAGAAAGTGGCGATGGTGGCGGCTCCGTCTCGACCTACCGGGGAGTGGTGCTTGTACCGGTGGCACTACTGACAAGATGTGGGGCGGTCGTGTCAAGTCGGGCGGGCCCGGGTAGACCGTGAAGTGTGGCGTCCGAGGCCTCAATATGGAGGGCTCGGGCGAGATGGAAAGAGGCGCGTTCATGCGGGGCCTCGGCGGAGGAGGGGCTCGGGCGATAATGAGGGAAGTGTCATCAGGGTTGTGCGGATGGGGCTTGGATGGGATAGAGAATGGTGTGTTAAATCGATGTTGTATGCGGAGAGAGCTCAGGCGAGCCAAAGTTTGTGTTCCTTGGTGGGGCTTTAATCAAGTGGGCCCTCGATGGGTGCGAAACTTTGGTCATGGGCCTTATTGGGCCTCAACCTTTCAAATTTTTCGTGATACGTGGGGCTTGGTTTGCATTTTTGTGGGGTGGTTAAGTCTCTAGTTAGGGTACCCCTTATTTTGGTACACGAGTAGCCTCAGAACCTTGAAGGTGTGAGTGCACTCTTTCGAAGGTTAGCCTTTGATCTTTGTAAAGGCGGCTATCGGGCCCATTTTTCATAGGTCTTACACGTTTTCCGCCATGGCCTTGAAGGCACTCCTTCAAGGGATTTTGCATATTTTTACAAAGCTCCAAAGCTGCGGGCTTGTTCGGTAGGGTGTTTCTTGTCTCAAAAGATCAATTGTTCCTTCGTTGTGTCTGGCACACACCCGTCGGGTGTTGCCCCCCAGGCCTTGGAGGAGTGTGTGCACTCCTTCAAGGGGCTTTGGCATTTTGTTGGAGGTGTTCTCCAAGCCCCAGAGCTCAGAAGGATCGTTCGAGGGGTTCGAGGATTCGATCAACCTTTCCTAGCCTCGATCCTCATGTGGGGGGCCCCAGGAGCCCTTCTTTGTGTGACCGAGAGGGCAGCCGAGTGGTACTTGGTTTCTTTTTTGTTTTTACCATTGTGCATTCTGCATTAGGGAGGAGGGTGGAACATGCCATGCTGCCCTTGATGGGCGACAAGCAATGGTAGGTCCGGTGAGTTGTTGGTGGGTAGGTCAGTGGAGTGTCCATGCATTGTTCATTAGGGGTAGGCTGCGGCGGTCGGGAAACACACTCCAAAGATACATGCAAGGCATGTCTTAGAGGGCTCGGATCCCTTTGGCCGGGATCAGGGGCTCGGTGCACCTCCTCGAAGGGATCCCTCATCGAGACTACCCTCTTGGTCTCGGGCATGGCGTGGGATATATTCCCTATTAGTTAGGGCTAAAAGGCGTATCTGAGCTTTGTCCTCGGCCATCCCGACTCTGTTTGCTCGGAGCGCTTGTCGAGCCCTATTGGGTTAGCCTTGAATCTGGGGGACCGTAAATGGGCCGGTTGCCCGATTCCTTCTCGTGGAAGGAGTCTTCAAGGGAATATCTCGTGGCATGCCTTTTTTGAGGTGGTCTTCTTAGGGGAAGCAGACTAGCTCCATGGAGCCAACTATCATAACGGTGGGTGGTGGGCCCCATGTGCGGGGTGGTTGATTCTGGTTACCGAGTGTGTGGTCTCTGACGAGGCGTGGCGGTGGCGTGTCTTGGCTAACTGGCGTAAATGAGGCTGGGATCCTCTGCTTGGGGAGAACCCTACATCGCCCTTCTTTGTCGTGCGGCGTTTGAAGGTGTCGGATCTCGTCGCGGCTGCGATAAGCTTTGGATTCCCTTCTAGGTGGTAGATTTACCATAGCCCACAGGGACTCGCGCCGGGGAATGTCAGTAAGCGATCTTCACGCTAGATTAGCATTTAATCACGACTTAGGGTTTGTTTTGAAGTTACCTTGTGGGATTGCCGATTGGATTTGCCTTCCCTCCGTTGTGCATAAATATCCGACATTTGGTGGCCTTTGGGTTCCTTACTCGCCGTCGGGCCAAAGACTTCATATTCTTCCCAGCCGCAGCCCAAGAACCGTTCGAACAACGTCTAGAAGAGAGAAGGGAAAGAAACGAAACCTACCTCGCCCAGCGTCGCTTTGAGCTTGCCATAGCCATGTCGCGAGAACTTCACGATCCAACGATGCGGAGGAGTAGGAGACCTGCGATGTCACGCGCCCGCGGGATGGATGGAGGCGCGGTCGCCGGCGGGCTCCTTAAGCCCCATCACCGACCCGACACCATGGGATGGTTAAGTCCATATTCCATGGGTCTTGGTTTGCATTTTTGTGGGGTGGTTAAGTCCCTAGTTAGGGTACCCCTTATTTTGGTACCCGACACCATGGGAGTGCAATGGTAGGGGCTTGAGCCCCCCCCCCGTCCCACCTCTAAATCCATCACTTCTTGCTATTATAGGTGTACATCTGCCCATCATCCTCGCACCACCGGCTTAAAAATGCATGATGCGTGGCAAACAAGGAAAGGGCCAAGTCATCCTCTTAAATTGTTGACCCAAGCGCACCATTGCTAGCACCACTAATGATGGCAACTCCATTGTTGCCGCCGCCATGGTTCATCGCGGGATTGGCGATAAAAAATGTGTAAAACTAGAAAATGTCGTTCCATCGCCTTGGTGATGATGATTTTGTGGATTTTGAACACTTAACATCACCATGTTGTTGCGAAAAATGTTGAGCTTTAGATTTTTTTTTTTTTCTTTGCACGTCACATGCTTTCTTGCAATAAAACTTGTTACATTGGGTATGCTTTGTTACCATCTATCACCCGTAAAAATCTCGACTTCAAAATAAATGTTTGGTAATTGGTACACCGCCAAACAATAATGGGCATGTTGTAACTATTAACTATTAAACGAGCACAAATCTAGGTAAATTATCAACTCACTCATACATGCTCCAATGAAGCTGAAATTTTTACCATTGTTCAAACATACGATTAGTATCCTACAATAAAAAATTGACCACACTAATAGCACAATTGATGCATTTATGAGCGAAACAAAAAAGACACATAGATCTAAACGGATCTATAGCTACAACAAAACCTTAAACTAAAGCGAGATCATGTCATTTTATATATCGATTGCATAGATCTACTTATGTGGATTCTAATAAAGCTGGATTTTCCTTTCCTTTCTATAATTTTTTACGTGATTGTATAAATTTTCATAGTTTTAGCCAATTTATGAAATATAAAAGAGAGCACGTGGAACCATATCAGCGGTCATTAGGTATTACGGGTGTGTTTGGTTGTGGAGCCAATCGTAGCTTTGACTAGCCCTATCTAGCTCGGTCGAGGGTAGCCCGGGCTAAATGGAGCCAAGCTGCGATTGTTTGGTTGTTCATGTCATTACGGCCCATCGTAGCTAGGTTTTTCAGGTTTGAGTGTTTGGTTGTGCGGCTTGTTGCATACGATCGCCTCTTCCTCGAGTTGGTGAGTTCACCTCTTTTGGGACATTTCACCGAACAAGTGGCGGGTGGCATAGCGGCGATTCCCGGCGACCTGACGAGCAAGAGGCGAGCACCGACTAGGAATTACCGTCATCCAATGGCACAAAGAACGAGGAATGCATCACGAACAAGCCTAAGCTACACCGCGACAAGCCCGACGGGCAAGAATCCTCAATTGGTCTAGCGGCGCGGCGCCACAACACAAGGTAGCGGCAAGCCGAGCTCCGAGCAACGGCGGGCCATCGTCGGGAACACGCCGGATCTCCTCTTCTTTGGCCTCGCTTGCCGGCGCTTGGCGTCGCACTCCGGCAGTCGATGGTGCCCCTCCTCTCCTTATGTGTTGTCCTCGATGGCTACGCGCGGCGGAAGGCGGTAGGCGCCGTGGATGTGAGCGGCGTGCCCCGGCCGTCAGAACACCACCATGAGGGGGATTTTGACCCGGCAGCTAGCGTTGGCGGTAACTTCGCATGGGGTGCAGCGCGGTTGACCGCGGCGGAATTTTCTTCGACGCAGCCCACCCGCGCGGCGCACACTCCGCCGCTCCGGCTACCGCCCTACCTCGCCAGTCAAAACTGTCACCTCCTTCCATCCAACTTCGTCATCGGTCCACGTCATTTGTATCCCTCTTCGCGCCACCACGGTACGGCAGCTCACCTCCATCGACCCTAGGCCTTCGGATCCACGAGCTTTCGGATGGGGGAAGGAGACACACCTGGTCTTCCTGCGGGCACCGGCGGGGAAGAAGCACCGTGGTGGAGAGGAGAGGCCGATTCTGTGGCTGGCGTGTGAGCGGGGCGGGTGAAGGATAGGAGGTGAGGGCAGCGAGAGTGGTGGCCAATGGAGCCTGGCTAGCACGGCCGGGAAAGAAACACCAACCACGCAATTCAATCCTAGCCTGGCTAACTCCCCCATTTTGGCCAGCCCTAGCCTCGGCTCACGCTCCCTCATTTTGCAACCAAACACCAAAAACTTAGCCCAAGCTAGCCTAGCCCGGCGCAAAATGCGCAACCAAACACACCCCTACATGACACGCTTTGGATGGCGGGCATAGACAAAGTTCATGAACCTAGATGGGCATAAAATAAGGTTTGTGAGATAGAAACGCTTCCCCTTCCCCTTTCGCCCCCCCACGCCGGCGACAGGGGAAACCCTAGCCGCGCCGCCTCCCTCCCCTCCCTCTCCTCTCCGGCCGCCGCCGGGCCGCGGCCGCGGTAGGATGGTGGCGGCGGGGCCCCCTTCCTCTCGTGGTGTGGTGGCGCGAGGCGGCGCGGGCGGCGAGATTCGCCATGACCATGGCCGCGTGGAGCTAGGCGCGCGGCCGGACCTGGTCCACGGCAGGCCGGCCGGTGGTGGCCGGTGGGGGAGCGGGGGGAGGATGGGAGGAGGTTCTTCCCTTCCGTCGCTGGCCCCTCCTTTCCTCCTCGGCCCGATGGCGCCCGGCGGCGTGCCGGCCTGGAACTTCGTCGGGGAACTGGGCGGTACGAATCTGGGTCCTTGTGACCGCATCTAGCGCCCCCAGGCCGGCGGAGCGACCGTGAATCGACCGTACGGTGGGAGCGCTGGCGTCCAGCGGGACCGACTCCCGGGTCGGCTGTGGTGCCGAAAGCTGGGAAGCCGGCCGCACGGCGAGCGGCGCGCGTGGCAAGCGGTGGTAGCATCAGCGGCGGGGTGCTAGGCGCGGCTGGGCGTTACTGCGTCTTCGGCGGCGGTGTGCCAACCGCAGCGCGGCAAAGACGGAGTCTCGATCCCATGGGGCGGCCAGGGGTGGCGGTTAGCGATGGCGTGCCGCGGGCCCGCGAGCGGCCGGCGTCGATCTGCGTTGGGTGGGGGTACGTGGAGACCGGAGCAACGGCGACGATAACGACAAACGCTTTGCCCGAGTCCGGGCGGGACGGTGGTGGGGGGTTCTCATGGGCGAAAGCCTTGGCGGCGGCGGCGCCCCGTGGGCGTCGCTTCCCCCTGTTGGGCGTCGTGCTCCCCCAATCTCCTTGGGCGCCCTGTCCACCTAGGGACGGCGGCGATGGCGTTCTCAACGTCATCCCCCTTCTGGCGTCGCTGCGAGTCGTCCCGACTGCGACCTCGTCTTTGGTTTGATGCTCTTCCTCTTAGGTTGTCCGGTCGCGGCGGAAAAGGTTTGCGGAGCCGAGAAGTCGGGCTGCTCGCTGCGTTGGGGGCGTGGCTCGGCAACGATGACCGAGGCGAACCCCCTTTCTTTGTCGGGGCCGATCTGCTGCGCGAAGTCGGGCAAGAGCCGGAGAGGGGCTGAAGGTTCAGGATTGGAAGTCGGGCTGCTCTTCTTACGGGCCGGGCAACGATGACTGTTGTGGCCTTTCGCTCCGGGTTATCTTTTGATCTTCGTTTGGCTTGTTTGGGGTCTACCATGGGAAGTCGGAGCTGCTTGGTTGCTTTGCAACTAAGCAGCAACGATGACTTCGTGGCGCGCTTGTGTGCTCTTCAGCGTCGTGTGGGTGGGTTGGCCCTTCGGTGCGTTTGCACCATGTTCGGCTACCCTTCTTGTACATACTTTTCTACCGTCTTAATTGAGAGGCGAGCTCTTGCTATTATTCTCAAAAAAAAAAAAAAAAAGGTTTGTGGACCTAGGTGAGAAGTAAAGAAAAGTCTAAGAACTCAGTCTGTCACATGTTGTTTTCACTCTTGTCGGTTCATTTCAGGAGTCTTGCTCGGCATGACTACGCATATCGTGGCAGTGTTGTACAAGTACACACAGAGGTTGGAATAATAATGCGACATCCAAATAAGATTAGCGCTAGCTTTTCTAAATCTAAACTTATATTTATATACTACAACAGAGCGGCAAACTAAGAATGATGGTGACAATTATCAGGATACAATAATTAATCATTCATCATGACAAGGGATAAGCCAACAACGCAGTAGAGCATTATCGGCCGCATATTTAGGGTCAGGGCACCTGTTCATGCAAACGTTAACATAAATGGGTATTTAAATGATATTTAATTCAGATAACACGCTCGCCATCCTATCCTTTGCTTTGCAAGGGGCAAATGACACCCTACCTAGAGCGATGGAAATGTGTCAACAGATTACACATAGGACAAAGCCGCTCTAGCTATCTCTCCTAGTCTAGCTGCGTGTTGTTATTCTAAAAGGCATCGCCAAATCAATGTTGTGTTTGTGTAGCTAGCCCTGGGATGAAATAAACAAGACGTTCGTACCACTTGGTAGGGTCTCCGGATTCCAAGAGGTAGCTTAACTATCATCAACATTTGTGTTTGTTGTATAAAAAAAACTACTTCAAAACGCTTTCCCTTCATCATTCCAATGCAATTTAGCATAAATGCAGGTAGATGTCAACGCTGTGTGGACTACGTGTTGCTCATCACGGTAAATACACGAATACTCCGATCCAACTGTACTAAAAACAATTTAGTTTTAACAAGCTAGCTACAATTCTAAATAGATTTACAACATAAAGTTGAAGCAGGAATTTAGAAGTCACCATTTAGAAATTTTTATTAGTTTTGGCTGGAAATTTAGCAACGGTATAGAAGTTTATTCTTGCTTGGAGTTTTCTTTCCTGTATCACTCTTTGAGTCTTTGTCATGTTTGTGTGCATAACCCTGTGCTATTTGATCAATATCGTTGGCTATATGCATTCATGTGTGAATGTGGAGGCTAGATTATTTCCCTTTATTATATAAAAACATAAAGTGAAGGCTACTGGATTTATCGTGAAAAATACATAATTATAGATATTTAAAAATAGTATAAATTATATATACAAATTACTAAATATTTTTTATGAGCGAGGAGGGATGAATTACTCAACAAACATTATTGTGGACTTGAGGATTTGGAGAACTATGGGGGCACGGAGGTGGGAGATACACAAGATAGAGGTGGGCGTGGTTATGCAGCATCAAGGGCTCCAAGAAGAAAGTAATGGGTTGTTTTTCGGCCCCTGCTAGCAGGTGGGATCGATCCCATAGAGCTCAACATGGCGGGGATTGCGGAAGAGGAGGTTGGCTAGTTAGGCCTTGATCTCTCTTTATTTCTTTCTTGTCGCAAATTTGTTCCAATGTAATCGCTCGTGTAAGATTCGGTAGAAGTAGGGGTGGTGATCCGGGTAATGCTCGTGTTACCGGATCTACCATAGTTGTAACACTCTTTTCTAGCTAACTAAAAACGCGCCTAAGCGTGCTCTTGAAAAAAAGAAGAAGAAAGTAATGGGTACCATGGATCTCCCCCTATGAATGAACCAATTTAACGTAGAACAAAGTTTTAGGCTGCAAATCGATTTAATCAGACAGAGAGTAGAGAAGGCTGTTTGAAACTTTGAATGCTTCATATAGCAAACAAAAAAAAAAAATTTTTTGAGGAAGGATCTCTTCACTAAAGACTAAAAGAGTAACAAAGAGGACCTGCGGCTTTACGGAATGCCTCCATGCATGAAGTTTGAGCAAGTGCTTGTATTTTGATGACAACTATATATAGAAAGAGTTTTCCGTAAGAAAAAAAATATTTTTAGGGGGATTTTGAAGGCCCTAAAAAAAAAAAGAGGGATCAGTAAGCGGGAAATGAAAAAATATATTTTTTAGGAGGGATTTTTGAAGGCCCTAAACAAAAAAAGGTTAAAAAGAAAAGAGAGATCAGTAAGCGGGAAAAGATGAAATATATATTTAAACATAGAGCCTCTATGACCAAATAATTAATTGGACGTACGTCATGGATGAGAAACTAGGTAAGCATGCGATTGGATCAAGTAACTGCCATTGCATAAGACACTAGATACGATGCCCTTACCAACTGGTCTCTGTCTTATTCAAATTCCTCTCCTTGTTTCTTCATCGAATTCATTAGTGATGGCTAGACTTTAATTTTTAATTTCCTATAGATAATGACTGCCTTGTTACATTATTAATTAAGGTGTCGATTTCTACGTACTCCCATCTTGATTATGACAGTTTATGAGAGATGTGAAAAAAAAAAGGCCTGACACGCATCGGTCTCACCAGATCTAGATGAGTTTGTGCTTAATTAGGGTTTAATCTAATTCTAATCTACTGTCTGTCAACGAAAAAATCGTTAACGAAATTTTTTTTTTCTAATCTAACCGTTTTAAATTTCACACCAGCGCGCACCCGCCAGATCCTGTGCACGCATTCAAAAACGACCACGCATTCGAAAACGAGCCGTTTGACTTTGCATGGCTGCTGATCCGATCCTGAACTCCCTCCGATGCAACAAACGTGGCTCGCTCTTTTTAAGGGCCCGCTCCGTTTCTCACCTTCCGCCTCGCCCCAGACCACGGCAGCCTTTTCCTTCCGCAACACACACACCGCGCGCCACGGGCGCCGGCGCCAGGAGCAGCCTCCGATCCGGCGGCATCGATCTCCCTCCCTCACTGCCCTCGCCAGAGCAGAACCCTTCTTCCCCGGCCTTTCCTTCCATGAGGGTGTTGCTATCCCGCCGGCGTAGCGCCGGCGGCGTGCGGTGCATCAAGAAGAAGGCTCGGGGCTTCATGTGCGGCTGCGGCGGCACCAAGGCTGTCTCCATCTCCGACGGCTCCGACAAGCAGTCACCAATGGCCACGCCGCAGACCGTCGCGTCAACCACCCCCTTACCGCCAAGCCGACCACGACGACGAGAAGAGAAGGGAAGAAGAAGCCGGTGGCGGTGATGGCCACGACGTCAACCACAGAGGCTCCCTCCTCGTTCTCATCCTCGTCTTTCTACGACGCGGACACCACCGACGACGGCGGCCCCAGCAGTATGGAGAGCACGCCCAGCCTGTCGTCGCTCCTGCGCCAGCTCGGCGAGCTGGAGCGCAGCGTCCGCTTCCTGCACACAACCACCGCCACGGAGGCCGACGCCGGCGCCGGCGCCGGCGTCACTGATGACGGCTCCAACAAGCAGCAGCAGAACGACGGCGGCGGCGACCGGCGGCACCGTCGGACCGTGAGCGACGGCTGCGGCGGCGGGTCGAGGCGTGTGGAGGAGAGCGTGGCGGTGGTGAAGGAGTCGGCGGACCCGCTGGGCGACTTCCGCCGGTCCATGCTCCATATGATCGTGGAGAAGGAGATCGTGGGCGGCGCAGAGCTCCGGGAGCTGCTGCACCGGTTCCTGTCGCTCAACTCGCCGCACCACCACCACCTCATCCTCCGCGCCTTCGCCGAGATCTGGGAGGAGGTCTTCGCCGGGTACGAGCGCGCGCCGGACCTGCTCGTCTCCCAGTCCCACCGCAACAACAAGCCGCATCACCACCTGCAGGCAACGCGTCGTGGAGATTGATTAATTCGTCGATGATCTGTTCATCGATCGACATCGATCCGTCCATCATCCCATCCATCGATTTCTTGGTCGTCGCTGGCCTGGGCGGACGAGACGTACGTACTGCAAGGTTTTTCACTAGTTTTTAATTTTTTGGGTCGATTTCTTGACGCATTCGTCTCAACCATGGGTGCTGTGTACAAACGATTGAACGGATGAGAGATTGCGAGGTTTTCAGTAGGGTTTTTTTTTTGTCTATTTCGTGACGCATTGATATATATCAAGTGTGATGTGCCGAAAAAAAGGTTTTCAGTACTGCTGTCCTGATGTGTAGTCCCTCAGCCTACGTAAAGACACAAGGGGAAAAAAAAAAAAGCGGCATATGCTTATCATTAACATTGGAAGACATTTTCATCATAATTTTTTTTTTTTTTGGAGCATAAATATTGTTTCTCCTATAAATTTTGATTTTCTTTAGATAAATCAAGAATTACCTTTTTTTGCAAACGACTGAGCGGATAAGCCGGCAGGAATATCTACCGAAGACTCCACGCAACAAACACAAAACGCCACCTTGTTTTTCTAAGCTGCTTGCAGACTTTCAATAGTTCGGATCTCCGACTTTAAAGTGCAGAGATACTAGTGTGTTTTTCTCCTCCATGTGGAGCGTACGACGTCGCTTTTAGCCGTTGCATTCGTGAGGAATTTGACGTGACGGATGAGGACGCAGTACACGGGGAGAGAGAGCCGGTGGGAATGGCCGGAAGGCGCCGCCCGTGATCCCCGGGCGCTTGGCTCATTGCTGCGCTAGTGGGTTCGTCTAGCGCTAGAACGGGGCGAAATGATGGTGCTTGGCTTTTGGCGTGCGCGACAACCGTGCCCGAGGGAAATGTCCCAACCGATCCGTGGATGAATCCGTCGCGGTCGCACGGCACGGCACGGCACGGACGCACGCACGCGCGCGCTCCGTGCGGCCGTGCGCACGTTTTGGAGTCTCAGGAGATGATCGGACTGCTTCTTTTCGGCGAATTCAAGAATGGACGGTCGCTAGATCCAAGTTCCCAGGCTCCCAGCTAGGCCATTCCACGGTTGCAGTTGCGTGGGTGATTTTTTCTAATGAAGCACTGTCTTTATTCATTCAACGAAATAGAGCTACGAAATCAATGTCATTGAGAGACTCTAAAAACCGACCATGGTCAAAGGTCTTAGCCGGATACTCGAGCAACACTTCACGGGTTACGAGTTCGACTCTCCGTGGGGCCGAATTTTAGGCTGTGGTTAAAAAATTCTCTTGTCGGTCCGTGTGTCTAAGCACTAGTTAAGAGTCGGTCTAGGTCCCGTAGGGATCGAGCTGTGGGCTCTGGTTGGTATACCGGCTCGGGCGTTACGGTGATTCGGCCCAGGTCCTCTCCGAAGGATTGAGGATCGTAGTTTCCATAGCCTAAAAGGCTCCTAGTGTCGAGGCGGGACTGAGGTTCGGGGGATTTTCTCGGTCGGAAAACCGGGGTTTCTTCTTGAGAACAATGCCGGGTGGAGCGGTATTTCCTCACCCGGCCAAGTTTTTTTAAAAAAAAACCGACCATGTCTACCCAATGGTAAATTCTGAGCTTTTAGTCACAAGTGTCCTTGAACCATATTACCTGCAAACTCAGCCAAGGTCAGCGGCCAACACCGGCCCCTTTGAGGTAGGCTATCGCCTTGACCACCTCCTCTTCGATGTTTCCTTCCACTACCGGTGCCGAGGCTCCAAAACGTTGCCTACGCCACAACCAACAATGTTGAGCGCCTTAGCTTCTTGGAGACCGCCGCATCCATGTTGCTCTTGACTATCCCAACCAGCGGGCGGATCCATCGAGGAGGTCGCACCACGAGTGAGACGGCCAGATAGCTCATACAATCCACGCAGCGGTTGTTGTCTACAAATCGTTTAATGCTTACATGTAGACATGATCAATCATAAACAACATTTCTATATACCGGTGTGTTGCTAATTGATACAAAACAAATCCTTTAAAGTAAATCATATATTATTTATAATATAATATATTTCATAACTCAAATATAACACATGATCTTCAGATAGGTAACTGAAAATTCAAGTGACATGTAGACAGTGGACATGCAAGAAACTGAAAAGCGATGGACAGTAGGTTCATTCCAAAAGACGATGAACAACAGGTACATAATTCAGTTGCCAAGAGTTCTTGACTAAACATTCAGTTGGCACTGATAAGAGTTCTTGACTAAACATTCAGTTGGCACTGATAGCAACAATTCAGTAGCCATTCAGAGTTGACTGAAGATTCAGTTGGCATCGATAGAAAAAAAACTTCGCATTCAGTGGCCTGAACACATTTAGAGTACCTGCTGCTAAGACCGGCGAGGCTAGGTGTTGTGGCCGGGCAGCTTTCGCGAGGAACGTTTGTTCGCAGCCGCACCCGCCGCTGTAGTCGCATTGTTCTTTGAAGCCACCATGGCCTTCCTCTTTGAAAGCGATGCCATCTGCTAGACATCGCCGGAGAGGCAAGAGTCGGTTCTCGGCGATGGCACGCAAGGGCGGCGGCGGAGATTGTTGAGGTGAAGAAAAATGGCAAACCACGAAACATATCTGGCGGGAGATTTGGCGCGCTCACAGCGAGGATCCGTGCGGCGTCGACGAGGAGACGGCGCTCCGTATAACGCGTGGCCAACCGTCATCTTTCACGGGAGCACGAGCCCCAGCGCTGTCATCTCACGGCGTGACGGCTCCATGTCTCTCGCGCAAACTGGGGGGGGGTTGCAAAATCGCCGAGACGACGGCCAGCGAGCCCAATGTACGTGCTCTAAGAGCAAGTATTATAAGCTTATGTCAGCCGGCGACTAGTAGGACAAGTAGGGAAAAAAAGCAGCCGGCAGATAGAGAAGGAAGAGAGAGAAGGACGCCGGTGTCTCGCCAAACGCCGACAAAAAGAAGGCGATTCACTCTGTTGCATGGGTGCTGTAACTCTCATTGGTTGTGCCAAGTTTGTGGACCACAAAAATCAATAAATGCAGATCGGGCTGCCACCACCAGCTTGTCTCCTTGGGTGAGCTGGAACGCTAGTCTAGGATATTACTTCACTGGCGTCAAAGACCAAGTGATGGGGTCAAACATGCATTGATTCTCTATTTTAAAGGTGATTTGTGGGTGGATAAGAGGATTTTTAATGCTATTTGCCACTGGGTCGTGACCCCGATAGTTACACATGGATTCGCCACTGGGCCACCACATGGTAAAGACGAAAGGGTGCGTTGCATCGGTGCCGCCGCACGGACATCTGGCGAGCTTGATGATGCTTCATCTAGTAGGCAGCTCTCTCTGTTTTCTTTGTTGAAGTTAATGTGTGGACATTTTTCGAAGCCGATTAATGTGTGGACATCAGGACACGACCGAGCCCCGCGCACGTTTTGGAGTCTAAAGGAGTTTGAGGAGATGAGCTGCTTCTTTTCGGCGAATTCATCAATGGACGGTCGGTCGCTAGATCCGAGTTCCAGCTAAGCCATTCCACGGTTGCACTTGCACTCACGTAGAGGTAGATAGTATGAGTTACACCCGTCCGGGTCCGGTAAATCCAGCAATACTGCATGGGCCACATCTATATCTCTTTCTGGGCCTCCGCTGGACTCTTAAGGCCGTGTCCAGCCCAAATAGTGTCCTTTTTCAGAGGAGGTGCACCCGTGAAGGAACTAATACGAGGCCTATTATATTGATTTGAGTCTTGCGGAGGGCCGGCTTATCAGACCGTGCCATTTCTGCTCAAAAAAAAAAAAAAAAAAAAAAAGGTCAGACCGTGCCATTTTCTCAAAAAACCAAAGAAAAAAATCAGACCGTGCCAACTCCAGTACTCCCGTGCACCACCGCCTACACCGTTGCCGACCAACGCATGGGATTCACTGGCGAATTGTACAGGCAGTCTGTGTGCTCTGTGGTTGGCAACTTGGCATCGCAGCATCGCACCTCGTCCCCGCCGGCTCGAACCCATGCGCCGAGACCGAAGCAAAATGGCACGCGGCAGGAGCTGGACCGGTCGCTTTCATCATTTGTGTAGCCCCGGCCGCCCGCGCCCGCACACACAAGGAAAGGAAAACAGCAACAGCAACCAGACGGACCAAACGGGGCGCGCAGTCAACTCTCTTCGCCCCCGTGACTGGCCAAAGGGCCCAGAAAATGCTGCACGGCCCGGCCCACTCCTCTTCGCCGGCGACGGCCGGCGCCGCCGCCGGCGTCGGCGTCGGCGTGCAGCCGCTGGTGGTCGCGCTCAACTGCCTGGAGGACCCGTCGCTGGAGCAGGACGCCCTATCGGGCGCGGCTGCCGTGGAGCACGCGCCGCTCTCGTCGCTCTCCGCGGGGCGGGTGGAGGCCGCGGCCGCCGTGCTGCTCCCGTCGCTCGCCTTCCTCCCGCGCGCCGCGCAGCGGAGGCTCCGGCCGTGGCAGCTGCTGCTCTGCCTCGGCTCGCCCGACCGCGCCGCGGACAACGCCGCCGCCGCCGAGCTCGGCCTCCGCCTCGTCCACGTCGACGCCAACCGCGCCGAGGAGGTGGCCGACACCGTCATGGCGCTCTTCCTGGGACTCCTCCGCCGCACCCACCTGCTGTCCCGCCACGCGTCCTCGTCGTCCCCGACCGCAGGGTGGCTCGGCTCCGTGCAGCCGCTGTGCCGGGGCATGCGACGATGCAGGGGCCTCGTGCTGGGCATCATCGGCGTCAACGCCGCCGCGCGGTGCCTTGCCACCCGCAGCCTTGCCTTCCGTATGAGCGTCCTCTACTTCGATCCGCTATACGAGGTACCGGATCCGCCGCTCATACACTTCCATCCTGTGATCTGTGCTGCTAGGTTCCAGTTGCCATTTTTGGTGTTCTAGGGTTCAAATGCCGTTGTGCGCCGTGAGCCGTGGGCATTATTAGTTAACGGGATTTGGGGTTTCTGAAATGTGTTAGCAGATAATTGCTCACTAGTTTCCCGGCCTTTCATGTAAAGGCGATCTGCTTTTTGGCTTCTAGTGTATCAATCACACACCTACTTGTAGATTTAGTGGTCCTATTTTGTTTTTTTTGGACTCGTTGTTGGCATTAGTTGAACTTGTGGCATGATTGTGTTTATGCCGGTTGATTTCTGCCAACCAGTATGCTGGAGGTTTAGTACCTTTTTCAAAATATATATGGATCTGAATGTGCTGTGTGCCTCAGGTTTGCCTGAACTTCTAGTTAAACACTGTGAGAGCTTCACTCTTTTTTCTACCTTTCCACAAGATCTTAACTAGAGAAATTTACATTCAAGTGACCATATAAAAGCATATGTTGCCATAAATAAGTCATATGGAGTTTGATTTGGTTTCAAATATCAATTTATTTTGGCTGTACATCCTTAGCTCTGGTACTTTTTACTGCAAATTTCGTTTTCATAATATTGCTGCAGTTGTACAAGTCTTCATGGTGTTTCTGGATTATTGGACACATTTCATATTGGTGATGAAGTTAAAGCATGATATAGATCTGACCTTGTTAATTGTAATGGCATTATGTGAAGGTTACTGGGAAAGTAAAGCGTCCTTCTATCGTGTTTCCTTCTGCTGCAAGAAGAATGGATACTCTCAATGATTTGTTAGCAGCAAGTGATCTTGTTTAAACTCATTGTGCATTGACAAATGATACAACACATATACTTAATGCTGAGCGCCTTCAGCACATAAAACCTGGTAAGACATGCCGTACCTGCTTCCCTTCATTTTTCTGTTTTAGCCCCTCCTTTTTTTGCATCGCATGCTCTCTGCATTATAATTTGTTTTTGTTTTCTTGTTCATGCTATAAGCCTATAAAAAACTGTGGCTGACTACATTCTGAATGTTGCAGGAGCGTTCATAGTCAACACTGGTAGCTGTCAGCTCATAGATGATTGTGCACTGAAACAACTCTTGATTGATGGCACTATAGCTGGATGTGCGTTAGATGGTGCTGAAGGCCCCCAGTGGATGGAAGCATGGGTGCGAAACTGGTTTGTTGTACCCAATAGGCTTCCTTTGGAATTTTGATTTTACCAAAGTAAATGTTCCATTTCATCTAATATGTTTAGCAATGCATTCTACAATATCCAGTTCACTCTATTGCTCCCTGTTTAACATACACGAATAGCTCTACATGATGAGGATAAGGAAAAATTTAAGTGTTACTTCAATAGGAAACTTGGTCCTAATACTCTATGAAGTTTTCCTAGTTATAGAGAATACAAGCAGCTTCTAGCTCTTAGTTCCAGAAGACTGGAAAAAATTAAAATGGTGTCCTTTCAGAGATAAGGACATGCAACTGATGTAGTTTATAGTTTTCTTACTTTGCACTAATTATGTGTTCATTGATCATACAGGTGCATGAGATGCCAAATGTTTTAATTCTTCCTCGAAGTGCTGACTACAGTGAGGAAGTGTGGATGGAGATTAGAGAGAAAGCAATTGCAATATTGCAGTCTTTTCTCTATGATGGTGTTGTTCCAAACAATGTTATTTCTGATGAAGATGAAGAGATAAGTGAAATGGGATGTGACGATGATCAACTTGGTAAACAAGAAAAAGAACATGACTTACAGATTTGTGATGGTGAACAGCAAACAGAAGAAAGCCAATTAACTGCAGAATATGACAAGAGAAGAGCCATTTCACAACCTGAAGAGCCTCAAGCTTCTGCACAATCTCATACTATTGGCTCCAGATCTGAAGGAAGGCGCAGCCGATCTGGAAAGAAAGGGAAAAAAAGAGACCTGCTCGCCGCAGATCACAACAGAAAATGGATGAATTGTCAACTGTAGAAGGTGGAAGTAACTATTCTTCACGCAGAGATGATGATAACCAAGTGTTAAGTTCTAGTTCACGATTTGCATCACCTGAGGACTCCAAAAATAAACACAAGTCTTCTGTTGAATCTCCAATGGAGATAATTTCTGAAAATAAGTTGCCTGCAGGGCTTAGTAGAAAAGCCCCCCTGAGAAGCTCAAAGAAGGTTTTGTTATTGCTCTAAAGGCAAGAGATAATTCAGGTTTTTATGTTTCAAGAGAAAGGGTCACTGGCAGTGGGTGGTATCTTGATGTGATACCAAATGCTACAAAGAGGATCCTTCTGCTCAGTTTCTAGTCACTTTCAGAAACAAGGTGTTGTTCTTTTTCTTGCCTTTCTTTTTCTATCCTTTGTTTTTACTTGAATGGCCAATCTGGATACTGCACACATACAGATACTGATAATATGTTTTATGCTCATCAGGATACTATGGGATTGCGATCTTTTGTTGCTGGAGGCAAACTATTACAGGTACCGCCTTTTAAATTCCTGTTATTAGATAGTGAGCTCAGTATTCCTATGCTTTCATACTGTTATTAGAAAGTGAGCTCAGTATTCCTATGCTTTCATAGTTAGTGAAGTAGGGAGGATGCTAGGTAAGCATGTATGCTCTGTTTGTGTTTGGTAGCTAGTGACTGATGAATGTTATCGAGCATATCATTCACAACCGTATTGATCCTACAATTATTGGCACCTTTGTTCCTTGTTCACAGTTATATACTTGAATGCATGATTTGCTACAGTGTTGCTACCTGCTAAACTGCTTTCCTTGCTTCATCCTTCTAGTTGTTTTTTTATGATGTACATGTGTGTGTTATCATGCTTGCTCCATATCTGCAACCTTAAAAGGTTGAGAAATGGAACTACCAGGTTTCGTTTGTACTAAATCACCCATGATCCATATAGCCCCATATTGGTGTATTAGGAACTGATGACAAGATACATATATACCCCCAAAGTTCCCCTATCCCATCTGCATTTAGTGTGCACTACATTTTACAAGACACTTCCTCTTTATTCACTTAGCAACCAAAATAATTGGGGTGGTTCACGAGACAGACAAATGTAATGTGGCAAGAGATTAGCTAGGGGCATGTAGCCATCTCATGTTTGTCTTAATTACCTCCCAAGTCAAAGTTTGTCAAATGCCAAATGAAAGAGAAGTTGAAGTAAATGTCTTCATCTTCTAAGTGAGATATTTGATCATCGTTGATGTTGTGATGTTTTTAAATGTTGGACTGGCTTTTGTTGCATTGTCAGGCTAATAATAAGATGGAGTTCGTCTTCACAAGTCATTCTTTTGATGTTTGTGAGAGCTGGATGCTGGAAGGGTCCCTTTCAGAATGCTGCAAACTGGTTAATCGCAAAAAAATTCTTTGGTACGTTCATTTGTCACTGCCATTCTAAGCAGGATGAACTTAACATATACAAATATCCCCATTAGTTAGTTAGACAAAAATGAAATACTTGCACTGATTATGTGTGTTGTTTATACCTTTCCCGGTGGTTAAATTTTTTCTGTAGGCCATACTTGAAGTCTATATTGAGGTCCTTGGAGCTCCTAGTGAAGATGGTGTCGTCCGGTGGCTTGACTAATACACCAGGACTATGTTATATTTAGAGAACACTTTACGGCTATGTTATTTCTAGAGAACAATTTAGGACTATGCTGTCAAATCCACTGAGTTTCCCTCTTGCCAATTCTCAGTTTTGGTTGTTGTTCTACTGCATGGACCTGCAACGCAGAGTCATTGAATTTTTTTGACTGTCTGCTTGTTGTAAAGAAGATGTGTCTGTAATTTAATTATCCAGAATGATAAGCACAGTCACTATTCCCTATTCAAAATTCAGTACGACTGCATGCACTTGTGGATTGCTTAGCTAATTTATATTGCCTTTCTACTGAAATATAGGATCAATGTATACCCCCAATGCATATTACATGATCAGTACTTCAGTAGCAAGGTGCACAAGATTTCAGCCTGATGTTCTATCAGCCAGTATCATTTCTTCATCTGCTTGGCCTTCTTCTCCTTCTCCTTCTGGATCTCTTCCTGCCACAGCACGGGCCAGTTGGCCCGGGCCTCGTCGATGCCGAGCAGCGAGCCTTCCTTGTCGGGGTCCCAGCTCGCCGACAGCGTGCCGTAGGCGATGCCCAGCGCCGACGTGCCGAAGGCGACGAGGATGGTGAGCAAGGGCACCCACGACGGCAGCACCACCCCTGGCCGCGCTTGAGCGCGTCGTACACGTTGAGCAGCGCGACGCCCGTCGCCATGGGAAGGCCCACCGTGAACGCGATCCGGCGCAGGATGCGGTCGAACACGGGCTGCGGAAGCTCGTCGTCGTCGTCGACCTCGCCGTTGCCGTTGCTGTTGTTGCTGCTGCCGGTGCCGGTGCTGCCGGCGTCTCGCTTCGCGAGCGACGCTTCTTCCATCATCAGGAGCTGCTGCTGCCGGTCCTGCAGGTCCTGCTGCCGCCGCCGCTCCTGCTGCTTCTCCTTCCGGGTGGTCTTCTTGGACGGCGCCGCCGCGTCGCCGGTGCCGAAGCTGCTGTCCGTGGCCGCCGAGCGGATGGTTGCGCTGCGACGTCGTTTAGAGAGTAGTGGTGCGAGGCTGGATGTGGAGCTAAGAGCCGCCCACGGGTGGTGGTGGGGTGGTTTTGCGGTCGGGGGTGCCGCTTGGTGGAGTAAGGCGGCCATGTCTATCAATCCTCCGCGTGGTTTCACCTCACCGTCGAAGACGACGACGAGCTCTCTCGCGCGCGTCGCGGCCGGTATGGTGTGTTTCAGTGCGTGGTTTCGCCGGTGATAAATGGCCTTATCATCGCCTTGAGCGAGTTGTGGCGCGTAGTGCATGTGTTGGAGATAAGGTAATGCTTTTGGTTTTGGATGACACGAACCGGCCGGTCCCACAGAAAGATATCTCGTGTGGACCCACAAAATATCCCATGTCAGCAATCGTAGGCCCACCTGACGTGATAGTGAAAAAGGGCAAGCTCTTTTTTGAAGCTGTGGAGGTGCAGCGGACCAGCGGTTGTTACATCCAGCAAGGAGTCGTAAACGCACTAGTTTCCTTCACAAAGTGGCAATTGGCAAGGAAGATTGCACCTTTGTTAGGTTTACAACTTTATTAGATCATGCAAAAGAGAAGATGATGGAGGATTAGCTGGCAACACACTGTTAGTGGTGGTCGGTGGTCAAGAACACCGTATCCAGTGCCTGTTATTAACCATCGCTGTCACAGAATGAATACAAAATCTTTTCAAGGCAAGAGATAAACAAAACATTTCGCTACTATTAACATCCCGGCACTGTAGTAGCCCTGCCTCGCGTAGCCTGATCCTGATCCCATCACCTGCTGCTGCGTTCGCATTCGTAGTTTTCTGACTCCCGAGGCGACAGATCCCGCGCGAGCTTCAACTCCTGCAGATCACGAATTTTTCAAAGCGGTTACCATCAGAAGGCCGTGAAGCTCAATCTTTACATTACACACGGGCATTTGGCGTACGTACGTCTCTGAGAATCTGGTCGTCTTCGAGCATATGAACCACATGCGGCATGGTGGGTCTCTGGCTGCCGTCCGGGTCGACGCACCGGAGCGCGGCGAGGACTGCCCGCTTCAGCGCCTTGGACGGAGGCGGCTCCGGCAGCCTCGGGTCCAGCACCTCCTCCACCCTCCGCTCCGCGACCATGCGCTTCAGCCACTCCACCAGGTTCACCTGATCCAAGACAGAGATAGGGCAGCGGCAATTTAGCAATGCCACAGAAACAGCTCAGCTGCAATCTAGTGATGTTTTGTACGCTGAAATAGCTGCTGGTAGCCCACCTCATCGGTTGGTCTAGTGTAGTCCACTGGAGTCCTGCCGGTAATGACCTCCATCACCAGCACTCCGAAGCTGTAAACGTCACTCCTCTCGTTCAGCATGCCGGTCTTGGCGTACTCCGGTGCCACGTACCTGCAATGCAGCAAATGCGGCAGCTGATAAATGAAATCGAACAACCATGAACCCTCCCTGCGAAAGCAGAGGCTAGAAACCAACACTGACCCGAACGTTCCCATGACACGAGTGGTGATGTAGGATCTCTCAGAGCAGAGAAGCTTGGCGAGCCCGAAATCAGACACCTTGGCGTTCCACTGCCGGTCCAGGAGAATGTTGCTGGATTTGATGTCGCGATGGACTATCTTAGGCTCCAGACCCTCGTGGAGATAGGCCAACCTGAAACGCCAGAAATTGTTTACTCATCTGCATAATTCAGTTTTCGACAGCTATGACAAATTGATACAGAGGTACAGTAGAGATGGACTAGAGAGGGAAAGACAGTGTTGCTTTCAGACGCAACTTGCTGCTACTTCACTAATCATGACAATTAAACAGCAAAACCAGTACTGTTGTTCTGTGTCAACAAAGTTTTAATGTTTTCCGGCCTTCATAATTTCAGACCGGACATTAGATGGGCAGGCAAACTAAGAATGTAGTACGGATAAAAGCAAAGCGAAAGAAAGTGTTACCCTTTAGCCGTTCCAAGGAGTATCCGCATCCTGATGTCCCAGGTCAGTGGGCTGATTTCACTGTCATCATGGTGCAGCCACCTATCCAGATTACTGTTCTCCATGTACTCGTAAACAAGCATCCTGAATGATTATTGGGGGACACAACGACAACTCTTTGGATCAAAATACTGTCAATGTGGATCAATCATGTCTCTCGTTTAAATAAATCGAATGGTAATGGTAGTTTGCACTGTACCTGCAAGCTCCCTCGCTGCAGTAGCCGAGCAAACTGACCAGGTTCTTGTGCCGGACACGCCCGATCGTCTGAACCTCCATTCGAAAATCTTTCTCGGCCTGACCCCTGATTAAGTATACAACAACTGATGATTTCATTTTTTTTGTGTAATAATAACTGATGAATGATACGAGCACAGGCGTGGCTAACGCGATACATCTGGCACTGATTTCATGTTTGAATTTGTTGCGTAATATAATACAAGAAGCATTGTAATCCAAATTGAAACGTACGTACCAACCAACCTCTGCTTTTGCGGCCAACCAAGAAAGCAGCACTTATTTGGTGAGGAATAAACTTTTTAGAAAATTGAGAGATTTTCAGCATTAGATCAAGGAAAAACGCAACCGGGCTAAATGTTTTGCGTGTGAGTTTTGTTGACGCTTGGGATCCAGCCGGACAAATCTGGAAGCGGAGGAAAGAAGGTAACCTGTTGTTGTGGAGGTTTTTGATGGCGACGGCGGTGCCGTCGCGGAGCACGCCCCTGAACACGACGCCGTACCCGCCTTCCCCGATCACGTTGGCGGCGGCGAACCCGGCCGTGGCCTCCTCCATCTCACGGCGCGTGTACCGCCGGCCCCACCCGCGCCGCGCCGCCTCTGGAACCTCTGCGTCATCGCCGCCGTGGTCGCTAAACTCGGTGCTGCTCTCGCCGTAGCCGCCGCTGCTCGTGGCCGTCTCGCCGCTCGACCTCTCGAAATGCTCCGCGAGGATCAGCGGCGCCTTCTGCTCCGCCTTGATGGCCTCGATCGGCGGCTGTTCGAACGAAGCGGGACGCCACCGAGCGGCGGCGGCGGCAGCCTCCTCGACGTCCTTGTTAGACGGCGGCGGCGGCGGCGGCGGCGGTGGCGGCACTGTCACCGCTTGATGATGATGATGATGCGCGTGCACGCGGTGCTTGAGGACTTGATGGCGTCGGGTCGGTGCGGGCACGGGGCCAGGCGAGGCGTGCGGCGTCGCCGGCTGCAGCAGCGGCGGCAGAGGCAGACGACGAGGCAGAGAAGCGCGAGCGCGGCGGCCGCGGCGCCAGCGGCGACGAGGACCCAGGCGGGGAGACCGAGCACAGGGGTGCGCTGCGAGAGCCAGGCTCTCGGGACGCCGACGCCCAGCACGGACGCCTCCTCCTGCTGCTGCTGCTGCTTGTGCTGTGGGTGGAGACGGTGGCGCGGCGGCGCAGGCGGGTAACGCGGGTAGTAGTAGGGGCTGCTCGCCATGCGCCGCGCCGTGTGCTGGGGTAGCGCCCTCGGAGTCGGACCAGCCATGGCTACCCGCCGACGCGGGAGCCGTGGAAGCTCGTGGAGTTGTAGCTCTAGGGTCAGTTCCCATTTAATTAGAGCCGTGGATGGACTAGCGTTTAGATCGACTTGAAACTATAGTTCGAATTTGTTTACAAAATCGCGAACACTGCGTCACAAAGGAGGCCGTTGCAGACTTTGCCGTTGGTTCCTTGTGGCTGAGGTTTGTGGATTGTTTTTTTCATCTTCTTCTACTACTTGTCCAAAATATAGACGTAGCATATGAAGACACGAATTTAGGAAAATTCATTAAAATTTCTTAAATTTAGGAAAATACAAGCACCGAGTCAAGTTGAGAACCCTCCCCAATGAATCTAACTAATTTGTCTTAACTGAGAAATACAGAGTATTTTCGAATTTTAACTAATTTATCAAGACTGAGAAAAGCCAAATATATAGGTGCTTTGGTACATGATGAGATTGATCTCAGGCACATATTAAAAAAGAGGTAGTTCATTTACTTAGAGAAGAAAAAACAACTAATTGTTGGAAGGGTACTCCTCTCGGGTACACATTAGTTGATCTCAGGCACACATTAAAAACAACTATTTATGGAATCAGAAGTTGATGACATAACTCAAATAGAGATATTGAAAATGAGCTTCTTATACAACCATTCTATGAAAAAGAGGTGAGTATACAATTTCTCAGCTGAAACTTAATAAAGCACCTGGTTTGGATAGAGCTTAATAAATCACTACACCTATATGTGTTTTGTTTAGAAAACTTAATAGTCTTTTTTTGGAAAATAATAAAAGTCAATCTTATGGTGTTGTTTACAATTTCATAAGGAACTTTTCCTCTTTAAGTTTAGCTTTTGGCAAATCAAGCAATTCCACCAAATATGTATTTTGAATGTTAGCTTTAAAATCTCCACAAAGGTGATTTCAATCGTAATTGACCGATGGTGTAGCAGATGAAGTAAATTAACATTACACAAACCGCTTTCATTTCAAGTAGATATATCATAGAAGGAGTTGTCATTCCTATCCATGATAGCTTCCATGAATTGCATAGGGGAAAAAAATTGAACGTCGTCAATCAATTTGGATTTTGGAAAGCAAATTGTTAAATGGTCCTTTATGCAGGGGGAATTCATGAAAATAGTATAGCTGGATTGATTGGTTTTGCAACAATGGGATACGTGGGAATTATAGTGAATGATGACATGAACCAATCAATGTGACATTTCTAAATTGCTATTCGGATTTAAAGTTTAGTTGGCTAAAGTTTAAGGTTAAACTTTAGACTTGTGTCATCTACTGAACTAATGATTTTTTTTTTTTTTTGTGTGTGTGTGTGTGTGAGGATGACGGCTAAACTTTAAAAACACTTTAGATCATGTGTTTGGAGCTTTAGGGCTTCCCCAACGCTACATGGTGGCTACTGCCCAATATTCATGTGCGCGTTTAGGCCCATGTCACCTAGAGTGCTCGTCTGACATAAAGCTGAAGCCATGGGTGAAAACGCGTTGGGGGGAGAGAAAACTGCTGCTTGAGGAGTACAGAAAAGGAGGAAGGATGCTCGAAAGCACTGCCAAAAGGTTCGGCAAAAACAAAACACGTGTCTCCATTGCCCGTGTTGAGGGAAGCACATCTCCATAGTTGCCTTGCATGTGTGGAGAAAGCAATCTAGTTGGGGCAGCACGATGGTGTCGTTGGGTGTGCCCTTAGAGCAACTCTAACAATTTGGTTAAACTTAATATCCAAATTTCATTGTGTAGTCATTTATAAAATAGGAAATTTCTATAAAAAAAAAGAAGATGATGAGATCCACAGCCGCCTTGCTATTTTACAAAGTTAGATAGCAAATGACTATGTCGACTATATATGGCACTCCAGATTTTAGAATAACATGTTTCAATTTTTATTAGGTAGGCTAGATAATATGTAGCAAATAGCCTGCCTAATAAGGATAACACATCTGTCGGAGTTGCTCTTAGGAGTTTAACCACTAAACCTTAGACTATGTGATCAAAGAGGTTCTTAATTAGCATTCTTATTCTGAAAAGAACTATTACCTTTGCTGTTGCTACTAGGTAATTACTGCAGCCAAAACCATCTTTTGACACAGAGATTGTGATGTTACAATTTTTTTTAAAAAGGACTGACGTTAAAGTTGGAATCACCTTACGGCCAACCTGTTAAAAAGAAGACAACAAACCATGCTTGTTGTCCTCTCTTTTTTCTTGCGAAACCCGTTCTTCTTGTCTTGTTTGCTGCTCTCAAACACGGTTGAGATGACAAAAGTTTGTCTTAGATTAGACGAAATCATGCGGTTTCTGAAAACAAAACTCAATGTCACAAGGAGACTATATATTATATAGAGAAATTCTGGTTTTACTAATTGGGTTCCGTTTTAGTTGTAGCCAGTGCGCCTCTCGTAGGGCTCCTTTGGAGCCAGGGGAAGGCACTCCCCGGGGTTCAGTCCCCTCGCAAGGAGCTGAAGGCTTCCGTGACCCTTGTTGATCTTTTGCTTTCCTTCTTCATCCTGTTTGTTGCTGCTGCATGGCGCTTCTCAGACCCCCGTCAAGACAGGGGAGCAACGCCCGGACATCCATGGCCGGGGGCGGCGCCCCCGGGTGGCAGGGCCGCGTATCGTGACCACAACCTTGTTTTCTATTTTTAGCAAGCAGATGTTTTTGCGTCGGGTCACACCGCCCCGGGGAAAGTGCGGGGTTTTTCCAAACGAGGCCGTAGTGCTGGACGAGGGAAAGGGACACGTCAGTGCTCACTGCTCTTCAGAACTCGCTCTGCGGATCGAGAAACGTTGGTGACTAGGAATGCCGAGCGGCGGAGGTGTTGCCTGTAGGTGATCTGCCGAGGCGCTGGGGTGTGTGCGTTACGTGACTAGGACACCCGAACCATCGCAACCCTGTAGCTCTGTTGGTGATCTGATCACAGGGCCAGTGGGCCACCACGGCAGGTTCCATATATACTAGAAAACTGCGCGGCTTTGCCACGCATGGCCATTTTTCCCCCTTTGTAGTTAGTTACATACTTACATGAGTCATTTAACTGAATTGGTCTTTATGCAATACATTAGTTTTATTTTTCCGTGGTAATTGTAAATTATTATTTACCCATGGTTTTGTATGTGGAACGTGGTTTTTTTTTTTTGTTATCTATATATGTTGAAGGTATTATTTAAATAGTATTTTGTTTTTGTTATTGAAATGGAACTTTCTTTTTTTTCTCGTGGAGAAAGAAGAGGTAAAAGTATTTATTAAGGTGGGAGGAGCATAGGTAGCCGGACGTTAATGCAATTATGAAATGAGGAGAATTCGACCATGAATCATGAGGAGTTTTGAACAACTCGATTTTCTATTTTATGTTTCTATTTGATTTTCATATGTACCACTTAAAAATATAGGCAAAAATGTACAGTTAAAACTTTGTGCTAAAATATGCACTATTTTGGATCCATTGCATATATGTATTGATGAGGATTCGAAACAAATTGTTTTTTTTGTTTTATAATTTTTCTGTGATTTACTACGCAATTTCAAATGTTTAGCAAATGTATTCATAAATGGAAAAGAATAATAGATAAGGGAAACCAGCGTAGGGCCAAATTCGGCCCACAAAGGTCCAAGAACCCAATGGCAGGCCGGCCCATAAAAAGGCTTGGGTTGCGAGTTGATTTTAAGTAAAAGTTTGAGGGCTTTTTTGCAAGAAAATCTTAGAGAGAAGACCGGACTGCGGGTTGTATTTTGCCATAGTTGGAGGACCTTTTTGCAATTTGGCGGGAAATGCCCTATACGGCCAATCGAACGGCCGAGAAATACGGTCGACGTGGCCACACTGATAAGCCCCTGAGCTTGGACTCTGGTTTTGATAGGTAAAGATGGCATATGGCTGGCTGATTTTGATTCCTCACTCACTCATCCCTTTCCTCTCGATAAGGAAGAAGATATGATGGCCTGATGAATGGTGATTACTGGGTGCTTTCGTTCCTCAGCTGCGCTTCATACATACGGGAAAAAAGCGAACTGATCATACATCACTTTCGGTTAGGTACCTTGTGAAACCTACCCACCCGGCTTCAAGTCCTCGACTTGCACGCGTGTGCTAATATTTTCCTGAATTTATTTTTAGGATTTTCCGGCGTTATGTAAGTTGTGGCGATGTTCCCGTCGGCGATGAAACGTCGTGGTGGCGGTGAGAATCTCGGATCCGGGTGTGTTCCGCGGCTGAGTGTGTCGCGGCGTGTCATAGGCGTCCCGCGTTGTATTGTGTAATGTCAAAAAAAAAAACATACGGAAAACATTAACCGCTTCTTCTTTTTTAGTGAAAGGTATCAACATTAGCTAAATCCCATTCCCCTCGACTGAAAATGGCAGATTACAAAGGCTGTGTTTAGATTAAAAAATGAACATGTTAAACTTTTGGGCTGTAAAAATTTTACAACTTTACAGTTGTTTTGATGGGTGCCTAAATTTGTTCCATTCTTCAAAAAAGTGGCCAATTTTTTTCAAAACTTTGTTAAGAAAACACTGACGGAACCACCGTTGGAACTAGACGTACGTCCTGACAGAACCCATAGGTCTAATCTAAAAGCGACGTGCCAGGATCCCGGGTCTGAATAGTGGACCGGAATAGGAATTCAGACGAGAATAGCAATCCCGAGTTTCAGAGAAGAGGCATTTCTGAGACAGGAAGGCTGTTACGGTATTCATTTCGTAACCGTTCAGAGATTACAGAGTTACCTTTTGTAGTAATAATAAATATAAAAGCCCATGGAGGGGAATGGGATTTTCCGGCCTACTTCCTGGCTAATCAACAGCACTTAACCGACAACACAAAGCACAGCTGTTCGTAACCGACAATAGCCGAACTCCTACAGCTGAATCTTGAGCCACTAGTCTTGGGTACCTTCCTCTTGTTCCTGACACGACGCTACCAGCAGTACACAACACTCTTGTTAGCTCTGTACAGTGACTGTAATGCAGCAATGTCCTCTGTTATGATTAGCGTAAATCAATTGATTTGGTGCTGATTAATGATTAGCATAACTGAACACAACACCCTTTCAAGGCAGTTCGTTCCTCGCACGGGGCGCTACTTGGTTGGCCTTGTATCAGGCAGGTACTCTACTGATCGATGGTGCATTGTAAGTTTTTTTTTCCAGTCCTATGAACGGTATAGCCCTACTGGAGTACTGATTGCTAGATGGCGGACAGTGACGATGATGCTGCAAAAGTGCAAAGTCAGCAAGTTTCCATGCTTTTTTTTAAGCCGGCGGTAATTGGTTAATGCTAATGTTGTGCACTGATCGATATTCAATGGCGAGCACTGATGCTTCAAAGTCAAAAAGAGCTGTGATGTTTTTTTCGCAAGTCGGTTCGTTAATGTCTTAAGCACTTACAGCGGTGCAAAACAGCTGAAAGAGGCCAGGCAGTGCAGAGCAAGTCGGAAGATATATGAAACCGGGCCTGCCAAACTGCAAAGTGAAAGTCGTCTTGTGCCCAGTTTAACTTCCACTCACGGAGATGTAATCTATGGAATGCTTGGCAGCGAATTCGTTGCGAAGAGGCATAAATTTTTCGGCCATGACTCATATTGGCCAATCAAATTCGGCTTCACAATGTCTGATAGTAACCCCCCCAAGGATAATTTTTCCTAGGACGATAGGAACACCAAATTGGAGAACAGCAACTCGTCTAAACAGAAGCATTTTCGCACAAATTCAGTGTAAATTCTACGACGATAAGAACGGGAATTCGCAACCTGGATGTCACGTCTGGCTTCTTGGACGAAATTTCTACACTACCCATGCCCTTTCCCAGTCCCACCCCAAACGCCGCCGGCCAAACCGCATAAATTTTTTCGGCCATGACTCATATTGGCCAGCAAAATTCGTTTGTAAAGTATGCTAAGCAAATTCATTCGTTTGTAAAGTATGCTAAGCAAATTCAGGGGATGTTTAGTTGGTGAAATATATTGGGTTCGGTTATTGTAATACTTTTCGTTTGTATTTGATAATTATTATCGACTAACTATCTTCAAAAGATTTGTCTCATACTTTTTAAATAATTTATGGAATTAGTTTTTTTTTTTTCTTTACATTTAATGCGTTAAAAGATTTGATGTAATAAAAATCTTTGTAAGACTTTTTAGGTTCTCTTTTCACCGACTAAACAGGGCCTCGACTTGACAATGTCAAATAGTAATCCCCCCAGATAATTTTTCCTAGGACGATAGGAACACCAAATTGGAGAACAGCAACTCGTCTAGACAGAAGCATTTTCGCAGACATTCAGTGTAAATTCTATGACGACGGGAATTCGCAACCTGGGCTGGATGTCACGTCTGGCTTCTTGGACGAAATTTCTGTGGAGCCAACTCCCGAGTCAACCCGGTCAACGGTCTCGTGTTTCTACACTTACCCTTGCCCTTTCCCAGTCCCTCCCCATACGCCGGCGGCCAAACCGCATCTGCGAAGAACCAGCGATTCCATTCCGCAGCACAAGCGAAAAAGAGGCGGAGGGAGCGGGAGCAGAGCAGATCGAGGTCTCGAGCAGATCAGGCAGCATGGCGGCCACGCCGTCGTCGCAGCCGTTCGTCTACATCGACGCGGCGGCGCTCCACTCGCTGCTCCCCTTCACGTCCCTGATCCCGCACCTCCGCAGGGGCCTCGCCGACCCGGACCTTTCCGCGGGCATCCAGTGCCCGCAGCGCGTCTCCTTCCCGCTCGCCACGGCGTCGCCGTCCGCGGCGCTCCTCCTGATGCCCTCCTGGTGCGCGCACCCTTCGCTACCCTACCTCGCGCTCAAGGCCGTCACCTCCTTCCCGTCCAGCTCGCCGTCGGTCCACGCCGCCGTCTCCCTCTTCAGCGCCGCCACGGGCGCGCCGCTCGCCTCCATCGACGGCTCCGCGCTCACGCTGCTCCGCACGGCCGCCGTCTCCGCGCTCGCGTCCTCCCTCCTCCTGGCCACCCGGTCCGTCCCGCCGTCCGTCCTCGCGCTCGCGGGCGCCGGCGCGCTCGCTCCGTACCTCGCCGAGGCGCACCTCGCCGCGCTCCCTTCCATCTCCCGCGTCCTCGTCTGGAACCGCACCAGGGCCAGGTCCGCGGCGCTCGTCGCCAGGCTCCGCGCGTCGCACCCGGACCTCGACGTCGAGGAGGTGGACGGCATGGACGAGGCTGTCGCGGCCGCGGACGTCGTCAGCTGCGCCACGGGGTCGCGGGAGCCCATCGTGCGCGGGGGAGCTGCTGCGCCCCCGGCGCGCACCTGGATCTGGTGGGGTCCTTCACGCCCGCGATGCGGGAGTGCGACGACCACGCGCTCCGCCGCGGGAGGGTGTTCATCGACTTCGAGGCGGCCATGGAGGAGGCCGGGGAGCTGGTGGGCGCGGTCCAGCGAGGCGTGCTGAGGAGGGAGGACGTGGCCGGGACGCTCTCGGAGCTGGCCGCGGGGACTGTGGTGGGGCGACGGAGCGACGACGAGATCACCGTGTTCAAGTCCGTTGGCACCGCCGTGGTCGATCTCTTGGCGGCGCAGCTGGCATACGAGACGCACGTCAAGGCACCGAGCATTCACAATGCCCCTGTTGTCGCAGGCTCTCCTTGAAAGGACCTAAAAAATCATGATAGTTTCTGGATGTTCGAACCATGCACACTGAATGTATCAGCAGCTATTATTAATGCATAATAAGGATTGAGTGGTAAGATCCGTTTATTGGTGTTCACACTCGTTGCATGGGTAAGAAAAAGGAACACAGGATCATCATCATCATGATCTACAACTACAAGCTGCTCTTGCTCAAGCATCCTGTTTGCCACGCGCAGCAGTGCAGCAGTAACGACACGTTTCGGTTAATTTTGGTGTAAGGGGTGTTTGGATTGGGGTGACTAAATTAGGATTGGGGTGACAAATTATTCACCACTGTTTTTTAGTCCCTTTTTACACCTAAACTCCAAATAGAGGCAAGTCAGGGTTACTGAAATGTAAAAGTCAGTGTAATTTACCTTATGGTGACTAAAATGCTCTCTTTTTCTTTTGACCACATACATGTCTCTATCTCTCTCCTCTCTTTTCTTCTTCTTTGGTCCCTTTATAGTCTCTCATGACTAAAGTTTTAGTTCAGGTGACTAAAAGTTCTAGTCCAAACAGGCTCTAAATTGTAGCCAACCCGTCCCTAGCGTTTTCCTTATCTCATTCCCTTCGATTGAAGCCCGGCCTCCTACCTCTAGAAGAAAAACAAGCCCGTTATCAATATGCTGACAAAGTTTTATTCAACCACCGGGATTCTGTCAATCCAGCCCAGGAATAAAAAACGGGCCTGTTTTGAATCAGAACAAACGAACAGACGAGATTTGAAATGTAGGGGACTTGATAATGTGGTGAGTTGGTGAATCTAGGAGGTCAGGAAGGGGTATTTAGTGGAGATGGCCATGCCAAAATAAATTCTAAAAATAAACAAGCATGGCAAGCATTTAGATATACAAGCAATCATTCAATCATCAAACAATTCAAATGATTTACTCTAAACGTATATGGTGAGTTTGATCCATGGTTTTAGAAAAATGTTTTGCGGAAAATAATTTAATCAAGTTTTTAATTTTTAGTAAATTCTAAATAGTCTACATGTTTAGTGAATTTTATAATGATGCAAAACACAGATGTTACAATAAAGATCCAAGTGATCATGCACAGATGATTTGAAGAGGTAAACAGTTGATCCGAAGATAGTGGACACACACGCGAGCGGGTGTGACGCCGTCGCCCTGGACGAGCACACGCGAGGCTGTCGTCGTTGCTCCCCATCCGCTTGGTTCCATGGCCGGCGGCGGGCAAGAGCCAAAGCAGGAGCGCGAGCTCCGCCTCCGACCCCGTGTGGGCAAAGATCTGCCGCGAGCGGGTACAGCCGGCTGCGTGCGGCCTTGCCCTGTGCTTGGTGAGCCTGCTCGACAGCGGCCGGGACCTCAACAGCCTGGGCCTCGACGCCGACGCGGTGCACCTGGCGGCACAGCTCGCCCTGCCGAATTTGTTCTTCGTGATTTTGTATGTAGCAGACGCGGACCTCTGTAGTACCCTAAACCACACCTTTAATTAAAGGCATGCTTAACTCACCATAGGTAAAGCGACAGAAAATAAAAAAAGGTGACACGGTTAGTTTGTCGGCATGATCCAAAGAACTCTTCCACTAGTATAATGGATCATAATACAAATTTAAAAGGAAATCTCAGCAAATTCTCTGATACTACAGGTACAAATGGGCGATTGACTAAAACTCCTAACAAATACATGTCGATGTTACACTCTAACATTGCAACAGTCAGGTATGAACTGTGGCTGGAGTATGGTACACACACAAGCATCAGCACCTGCAACGTCCAGGTATGAGCAACCTGTAACATGAACAGAAGCAAACAATGGTGCACCGACCGTGCTAGTTCAAGGCGGTTGTCTCTAAAAGCATTTCTTGTGCACAATGGATGGCCCCGTCTCATCATACTCGCCCTTGGTGACATGCTGATTTTGAGGGAAAACGACCTTGGCCAATATCGCACCACCCAACCAGGCCGAGTACCTTGCTAGGTTCTCAGGCATGTATTCAGGGGGCTGGCGAAAACATTGCTTAAGTTAGTAATAGCCAGGCAAGTGAGAAGGGGATTGGCTAGGAGCAGCAATGAGGGTACCTTCACAAGTGATGGACAGATTGCTGAAGGAGACAGATTTGCTTCTCTTTGGAACCTGTCCTCAAAGCCTTGAGCAAAGAAAGTGAGATAAACCTTAGTGCCAAAAACAAGCCTAAAAGCGAAACTACAGGAGTTTAGATTAATCATATGCATAAAGATGGACAATTTGTATACACAACTGTCCAAGAGAGGCAATTGAACATGCTGTAACCATGACATGAAATGTAGCTGTCAAGAAACGCTTTATTTCAATATCGAGAATCAGTTTCAGCAACCCAATTCTTACTTAACCAACACACCTTCCACTTCCATTCTACCCTTATTCGCCATAATATTTGACTACTTACCCACAGGACAACTACCAAGTGAGATTTCAAAGTTCTAACAGAACATCAGAGCTGACACTTTCTTTTATTAGGGAACATAACAACAGAGAATGTACCAGACTAGTGGTTGCAGTGGCATCCACACAATCAGTTCATACCTAAGGCAGATTTTCATCTTGAATGAAGATGTGTTCAACTAGAAAACATATGTTAAATCCACAAAAGTTTAAAACAAAATGATATTACTTATGCATGACATATAGCTCAAAAGGTTGAATAAAATAAAGGTGCACATCAAGAACAAAAGACATCTGGCATATATGAAATCAATAACTAACCAGTCATTGATGCGGTGCCACCACATAACATGGTATTTTCAAGCAGCTGGCGATGGTACTCTGATGAAACATTTGAGACACTAGTAACTAGCTGGTGAACGATACCATAATCTTCAAGCCCCAATATACGTGGTTGAAATAAAGCTTCACCAACAATGTACCCCTCTTTTTTCAATTGTTATAACCTGGAGAAAGAAGAGGTTATAAAAGACTATTTGTATAGATTCATTACTGTATTTGGACCCAAAAGCAAGAAAAGAGAGCAAGGACACAATAGTCATGCATTTATGTAGAAAATCCATTACACAACAAGAGAGGACCAACTTGTATGTTTGACACAAGATTTCACGGCAAAAGAAATGTATAATAACCTACCTGCCCATCAGGAAGAGTGTGCCTTTCTGGCTGGCAGGAGCTTTCTATAGCTTCAAAAGCCAACTGATCTTCTGCGCAGCATGCATACTGCTCTTTCAGCCTCTCAACATCAGATACATCAAGGTTTACTGATGGATTGGATTTTTCAGCTCTTGTGCAAACAGGTTTGTCAAGTCAACTCCCCCAATCTCTAATCTCTTAGAAGCTATGTGTTGAACAGCTCCTTCACAAACTGGAGCAATATCTGGTAAAATAGAAGCAAATGTCACTCTCCAACATCTGCTTTACTTGTCCACCACTATAGAAAAGGGTCTAGTGAGAATATAAACTAATAAGTTTAGTAAAACAAGCACTGGATAGCTATAACTGAACCAAAAATGTAGGCAAAGTCTACTTCAGTGAAAGTTAGCCAATCAAAAGATTCACTATGCCATGTATCTTTTGCAAAGTAATCAACTATGCCACACTAAACAAATTGCCCAAAAATGAGTATAGCTTCTAAAGAAATAACAAAAACAAGATAAATGCAAGTACAAACGGTTTCAAAGCACAAGCATGCAGTCACATTCCTGTAAATGAACCAATAGCTTAAGAAATCTTCTAGTCCACGCTCCTACGCTGTGGTAACAGAGTTAATGGTGATAACTATGATGCATACCCTGGGAGTCACTTGCACCTAAGGAATTAGGATTTAAAAAAAGAAACTGTGAAGCAGGTGTAATCATTATGCACAGTTTCTTCAGGTATACTAGTCTTATCTTTTTGGTTATTTTGTTAGATTCGAGGCTTCATAAAACAATGTGCTCCCTTTTATAAGGGAAGAGTGTTGTTCCAGGCATCTCCTTATTCAGATGGAACTTTGGTATTTATCTATGTTATGAATATGAAACTTTTTACAATATGAAAGTACTTTTCAAAATGATTCCACTATCATTTTATATCTTGAATCTCTATATGCAATATAAGTACTGTTCTCTCAAATAGCTTCTTATAAGAAACCCCATTTACTACATTTAGTTACATTTTTAGTCTTAATCGGCAACCAGCAACCAAGTTGAAAAAGAAACATTGGTAATTGTTTACTTTAAGAACCTACAGAAAGACTCATCTGGGTGCAAGGAATGCAATAATACATCTTTGTAGAAAGGTAAACAATATTAGTTGAAAGAATTGTAGCACAGCTATAGGCAAAAATAGTGTTTAAGGTCAGGCTATGCCTAGTGCCAATGTAATGCTAGGTGTTTGTACATACATCCATGAGATCCATGAGTGGTATGACTGCAGCGCATCTTCTTCCATCTCTAATATGTTCCATTTTCAAGCATACATCATGCCCTAAACATCTCTATGCATAAAAAGCCAAGAGCCAAAGATAAAACACCTAGGTGTTAAGTGAGGTGATACAGCTCCACCTAGCGCTAAGGTCGAAAGCAGCGCCGCTTTTTAAAATATTGGCAAAAATACACAAATGAAACCAGCACAACATTACAACAGTATGACACAAAACATGGTTCATTCGTTGAGACTAAAATAATTAATTGCATAAAGCCCATAACCTTTTGATATTGTAATGTGATATAAACATTCTTGAAACTTGTTTGCATAAAGAATTTATGTCACCCACATGTGATGTTCTTGTGTATCCTTAAAGATCATCAATCACTAGTTGACATTTTTTTCTATTGCACAACTTTTTGAGCTCAAAAGGGAACATATATGTTTTCCCTGCAAGCCTTCGACATGTGCTGGTTTGCATCAAGGAAATCTACAGCAATGAAACCTGACAAGAGGACTGAATCAAACAACAGAGTCAAAATTTACAGGTAAAGGAGGGCCCTTTTACCAAAAAATAAATGTAGGAAAAAGTCAATGCTTCAGAACCTTGCCACACTTTACAAACACAGACAAAAGACAGGCGTGGAATAATACATAGTTGAAATCTAAATCTGAATCGTCAAAGTCAAGGAGGATTTGATTTGGTGATATTACCTATTTTCCCGTGGCGATATCAACTGTACATCCTGAAATGCGTCCAACAGCATAGAGTGACAATACAGCTTGTTCAGAGGCGTAAAGCCTGAAACATTGAACTTTTCAAACATAAGCTGCACCAATTGTTCGCGAAGAGTCTGCAGAGAGCATTAAGGGCTGTGAGGATAATTTATAATCAAATTCAAATGTAAAACAAAAATTACTAGAGGAATGCATTAGACTCACTCAAAACATGAACAATGGCAAAAAGAAAATGAAAATAAAGTACAAGATATACTCCCTTCATTCCAAACTATAAGTCATTCCAAGAAGTTTGTAGAGTCAAAGCATCTCAAGTTTGACCAAAATTATAGAGAGAATTACAAAGATTTGTGACATCAAATAGGTATATACTATGAAAATATATTTAATGAAGAATCTAATGATACTTGGTTGGCATCATAAATGCTATTATCTTATCATATAAATCATAAAAAATTTGGTCAAACTTGAGATGTTTTGACTCATCAAGATTCTTAGAATGACTTATTATTTGGGACAGAGGAAATATTATGTTGCAGCTCCCGTATGTCCAAATCCTACTTAGGAGATGCATCAGACAGTGTCTAAACATGTGCTGCTATGATGCATCCAAATCTATACTATCAGCATCGGCGAAAAAATCACCAGAAAAGCCCACCAAGTGCCATTACTGAATACTTTGTAGCTGGCACACAGAATCACAGATACACTAAACTATTGACTTAATCTAGTTCAAATTTTAAATTAAAAATGCATACTAAATTTGACCTGGATGCTGGACCTTCAGTTTTCTAGTAAGCTCTAGTGCGGATCCTATACAACACCAAGATTTGTAGTGAACTTAATCATAGGCTGCCAAAGCCACAAAATATTAGGGTCCATCATTTCAGCTCTGATAGGAAAAAGGACTACCAAATCCTGTTATATAGTTCCCACTAGACACTAGTAAATTAGTAATTCAGCACATTTAGCTGTCCTAAAACAATTTGGGTCACGATTGGACACCCTAGTCGCCCCTCGTCAGCAAGGCTGAAACATGAAGCATCTCAAGTTCGCAACAAGCTCTATTCGAGCAGGGAGATACATCACCTTGGGCGTGAAGAGCGGTTCGGTGAAGAGAATCTGGCCCTCATCCCCAATCTCCCACCCAATGTTCCTGTACAGGACGTAGTTGAGTAGGTCCTCCATGGCGTCCCAGTCCTGACGAAGCCGCGCACCACCGGCTGCACCACCTCCTCCACCACGGCGCCGTCGGCCAGCTCCTGGTCCTCCACATCCACCTTCATCTTCGACGGCATCACCTGCCCAGCAAAAGGCCCCACAAGAGAACACAAGGTCAAATAACTTTCAAAAAAATACATCGCACTAAGAGGCGCCCCAGAGATCCGCGTGTGCTCACCAGCGGGGGCGCCTGGTCGGGCGCCGCGATGCCGGCCTTTAGCAGCTTAGAGCCCGCGTCGACGACCACCGCATCCATGGCCGGCGGCGGGGAGCGAGGAAACCCTAGGATGCGGGGGTGAGGCGCTAGGAATCGAAGCTAGAGTGGGTAGAACGGGGCACGAGACTGCGAGGATGCGCGCGAGCCGGAGATCTGGCAGCAGGAGCGGGATGGAGTGTGGAGGAGTGGAGGAGGTGGAGGTCAATGCCGCCGTGCCGGCGCGGTGGAGCCGTGGAGGAGGACGAGCGCGCGTGGGGCGTGGAGACGAGAGGGACGCCGGCGCGCCGCCACCTTCCACGACCGAGCGAGGCAGGGAGCCGAGGGAGGAGGCGCGGACTCGCCGGAGCGAAGGAGGGCGCCGCCGCTCTGTTTGGCGATACGAGAGAGTGTAGGTTTTAGAGGCAAAGACACCAAGACACCAATTGCTCCCGATAAGTGGGCCCGTGGTTCCAGTCACGAGATGGGTGCAAGCTCGGGCTCCCGCGCCGGGCTCCAACGGCGCCGGCTCTGGGTCGTACCCAGGCTAAAAACGCCGGAGGCGCTGGCTGGTACTCGAGCTCCAACGGCGGCTCGTCATACGAGGGATCCGACTATCCGAGGCTGGGCTGGCTGGCAAGTGAGCCTTGGTTTGATATAGGCAAGTCGGTCACTCGATTCAAAAAAAAAAAAAGTCGGTCACTGAAATTTGTTTTCCTTCGTCGCAAGTGGCAACAAAGCACTTCCTTCCTCGAGGAACAACAGCCTCTAAAAGCATCTCTTAACGGTTTGACAATTCACACTTGACAAAATTTGTATTTTATCAAGTTCTTAAAATGTTTGTCAAGTTAAATCGAATCTCATCTCAATGGTTTGCAAATTTAACTTAGCAAAACGCAAATTGTGGGCCCATAAAAACTTTTTTTTTTTTTTGTGTCGCAACTTGCGAGGCTTCTCGCGAGGTAGATCTCTCGTACCGCCCCGAAAGCAACCGGGACTTTGACACTCGATCACATATTCACACTACAAACAAGGCACATACAGCCATGAGCAGGGGCGGTTAGGTGTTAGGCTGTGGGTGCCCAAGCACCCACAAAAATTCAAAAACTCGCTATTAAGAACGATTTTTTCACCATAGTTTTTTATCAAAATTTCATACCTATAAGAGCAAGGCACACCTCTCAAATTTACCCTAGCTTCGCCCATCGCCATGAGGGCATGCACGACGCGAGCACAGAGGACATACGTCCATGAGGGCATGTAGTACAGCAAGAGACAACCCTAGGCAAAGAAAAAAAAAATCCAGGATGGCGAGAAGAATTCCATAGAGGCGGACCTGAACCCTAAGGGGCGGAAGAGTTCCATGGAGGTGTACCTGAACCCTAGGCGGCGTGGATGATCTTCTCTGTCGGCGTGGATGATCTTTTTCTACCCTAGGCATCGTGTATTATCTTCTCTGTCGGCATGGAGGGATGATCGATGAAGGATTTGATTGCGCTGGGAAGGGACGAAGGCGGCGCGCGCTAGTCGATCTCTCACGTGGGGAAAGAAATTGACCGCGAGGGGAGGGACGCACGCCAAGCGGACACTTCCTACGCCGCCAGAGAGAAAACGAACGCGCGGGGGAGCGATCGCGCGTATTGGCCGGCGTTTTGGTAACTTGGCAAATTTTACCAAGCCGGATGCTAAACTGTTAGAGAGGAGATTTCAGATGTTTTAGCATAAAATAATGATATCAAGTTCAATGTCAAACCGTTGGAGTTGTTGTAAGGGCGTGTTTGAAAGGGAACGATAAACATAGAAATGATAAAAAAAAATATAAGGATAGAAAATGAATTAGGATGAAAAATAGAAGAATGGGAAAACATAGATAAGTTGAAGGAGAATATATAAGAAGCGAATATTATTTATGTATTGTTGAAAATAGTTTATAAATATGCATAACTAAATTACAGACATCAGTAAAGGAAATGAAAGCTAGATATCAGAGTGGTTGTTTGGTTTCTTGTCAAATGAGCATCAACCTACACTATTCCAAAGGAAAGGGACTGGCTCTTCCTGTATTCCAAAGTTTCCAAAGTCCAAATGTCGCATACACTGAGTTCCTTTCCTCCATCCTATGATTCTTACACCAAATTTTTATACAATTTCCTCATACGAGCCTAAAATCAAACAGGCCCTTTCTTAAAGGATTCCTGCATATGCCTACCCAACCTTAATAATTCTATTCGAGCGATTGGGTTGCAAGTATCGCACTTATTGCCTTTGGGCTTTGCTGTATGATTGCTCCATTAGTTATCTTACAAAAAAGAGTATGAATAAAATGTCTAACATCGAAGTGGCTGTAGTTTAGTGGTGAGAATTCCACGTTGTGGCCGTGGAGACCTGGGCTCGAATCCCAGCAGCCACATCGTTACATTTTTTTTTCTCCCGTTTTTCTTTGAAATTTTCCTGATTGTTTTTTTTTAAAATTCTTTTACCTTCCCATGGTGCCTGTACAAATGTTTGGAAAGTAAAAGTGCTACGTGGCCCGCCTCTTGTTGTATTTTTTTTAACCTTTCCATACTATTTTTTTTAATGAAAAATAAGGATGAAAACCCGCTCCTGAAAAAAAAATGGAAGAAAAAATGAATAAATACTATACTACTGTGAGCTATATGGAAAAAGTCATATATTGTTAGGTAGAACTATGAAACATGAAACATGAAACATAGTTGTCTTTCTTGTAACAACTAATTGCATGGTTCTTTCTATTTCGTTTTTTCTTCCTTCTTTAGCTCGCTTCCTCCCTGTTTCTATATATGACTTTATATCACTTCTCAGTGAAAAAACAAGAAGCCCTTAGAATGTTCTCGGCAAAGTTGACAATCTGATGCCACATGGATAGTGCGGTTCTACTTCTTTACAGGTTGACAATCCACAACTTTATAGGCGACGTGGTATGGTGACATCACCTTAAACATCTCAAATATTTATCTAACAGGTTTATATATATTTTTTTTAAAAAAATAAACATAGTGGACATTTCATTACTATATATCTTTGTAAAACTGACCTAGCACCAATACCTCCTAACTTAATCCTAATGTCCACAACACAATCTTTCCAGCAAGGTACTGCAATCCAGTCCTGTTCCAAGAATTCCACGCGTACGACGGCCAGAGCTTGACCTGGGCTACTGGCTGCTATATATAAAACGCAAGGCTCAAGCCTCGTGGTTTCAGATTACTTTGGGTTGCAGCCACACGAGCTTTCACACAAATCCTCCTATAATATGATGCATACACACTTTACTATCTTGAAGCCTTGACATCGACCGTGTGGAAGAAACGTGTGGCTCTTAGCAAGGTCAAGAGGTGGTTGAAAGGTACAGCAGCGCCATGCCCTGAGAGAAAAAGAAACCCTCCGTGCCAAGTTGCTAACTACAACGTTGGAGTTGGAATTATTGACAACATCACAAACATTGTAATAAAGCTCGCAGATTGACCTTTCTGGCCGGTGATGTTGATCCCATATCATGCTGACGAGTGATGAGTGACTAGTGCTTCTCTTCAGTTGTTCACAATGACAAGTAAATGAGTTAATGCATCATTATCGCTAATGCATCACGTATTGAAGGTGTTTCATCGCTAATGCATCGCGTATTGAAGGTGCGAAGCATGCTATTTTTTGTTTCTCTCATGGATGTATTCCTAGCATGTTTTTTTTGTTCTCTTCTCTAAGAAATACTAGCTATAAACATTATAACTTGAGGGTTTGCCTGGTAGGGTTATGTTTCTAGCTTCTTGAGAAGATCATATAGATTCTTATAACTGTTGAAATACAATTGCATTCTTTTCGAAGCGCTATAAGAATCACTTATATTTGCATTACCACAGTCTAGAAGTTATAAGAACCCACTCTACATTTCTCCATATTCAATCAGTGCAAGAATTACTTGCCATATCCTCACTCACTAGAATCGTTTCATCAAACACTCGAAGAATAAAAACTTAAAAATCAGAAAGTGGACTCTTTTAAACTGAGTTTTAGTGAACTTCTAGGTAGGATTCTTATTCTTCTCCTCATACAAAAACAACATTTCTGTTTTCAGTCACTCAAAGTCAAAGATGACACCTGTAGTACGCTGACATGGCCACGTAGGAAATACAAATGTGTACTAGGATTTTTTTGGAAGGAAAAAAAGCACGCGGTGTTTTTTTTTTTTTCCCCCAAACACCGCCCCCACCACCTCCTTCCTCGTCCCGCTCCCGATCCATCCCCACCCCATTCCATTCCCCAGTCGCCGCCCGAGTCAAAAAGAGGGAAGCTTCTTCCCCACAGTCCTGGAGGCGGCCCGCCCACGCCCACGCCCATCAACGACTAGACGCTAGTCAAGCAGCACCAACCCTAGCAGCCACCACAACCCTAGACCGGTCCCTCCTCCACATCCTCCCCTTCCCGAGAGGCGAGGAAGGAGACCATGGATTCCTCCGGCGGCGGCGGCGGAGCGCAGATCAAGGGTATGGCGACGCACGGGGGCCGCTACGTGCTGTACAACGTGTACGGGAACCTCTTCGAGGTCTCCTCCAAGTACGCCCCGCCTATCCGACCCATCGGCCGCGGCGCCTACGGCATTGTCTGGTGCGTCTCCTCCCCCTTCCCACTCCTTCCCGAGTCAGTTCCCCCGCTCCACTGGTGGTGGCCAATCGAGTCGATGTCTTTGCTCTGCATACGCCGCTGGGATTGCTCGTGTAGATTCAGGGCGGCTGTGACCAAATTTTGGAGAGATGAGTCACTGCCGCAAAGTTTGTTCGCCGTAGCCCGTAGATGTGCTTATTATGTAGTGTATGTAAACATTTTTGGGATGATGTTCCCTTGTTTCAGCGCGGCTGTCAACTCGCAGACAGGGGAGGAGGTTGCGATCAAGAAGGTTGGCAATGCGTTCGACAACCACATCGACGCCAAGCGGACGCTGAGGGAAATCAAGCTGCTGCGACACATGGACCATGAGAACGTACGTATGTCTGATGCTTTTTGACTTACCAGTGCCTCTGGCCATTTCTCGGATTTTGGTTCTGGTTCTGTGATACTTGGATTTGGGGCTTGTACTCGTTTGTTTCTCCCGAATCTCCTAGTTCTCGGCATTATGTTTGTGTGTGCTTTAGGTTGTCATCATAGCAAGCTTTACAGTTGTGCTAGTCGTTTCAATTGTAAAGATCTATGATATGATGCCAATTTGCTAAAAATAGCTGCAACATGCAGTGCTTTTTGTTATTTATTGGTGCTAGTCCTTTCAACTGGAAAGATGTATGGTGCCAATTTGCTAAAAATAGCTGCAACATGCAGTGCTTGTTATTGCTTATCAAAGAAGCACCGTTACTGCAACATCCAGTTGCTATTCAATGTATTCAAATTTATTTTTCTCTGCATATGTAGGATTTCTATAAATAGGATGGAGGACAGTACTCCATCTTCTGAATTTTCATGGTTGGCATATAGAGCAAAGTGGAGATGTGGGGTTGAATTGGGGATGGTGTATGGTATTCTTTTCAAATTTAATTTATTTTGGAGAAATTTTTTTAGCCTTTTCTACTTTGTTAAAAAACGAATATCCAAAGACCAGGACGTGCTGTTTGGTTCGTAGAATAGAATAGTAACATAAATAGAAATGAAGTCGGATCACATCATATGCGTGTGACCGTTACGTTGAAAGCTTGGATTCCTTTGTGTTTGTGTTACCAATCCTAAAACCAAGCAGCGCCTGAGTTCAGCTGACACCCACATGGTTGGCTGCACATCCATTGACATTAATTTGGCAGGCTTGTACTATTGATTATCGTTGCTTTTGTTTACATGGCTTAAAGTAGTATTGAGGGTTTGATTTGTTCACAAACTCCACATGCACGTTTTATTACCATGTTGTACACTTCTACTCAGCAATGATGTTCCTATGATCTAATTTGACTAATAATGATTTTAACTCGTGGTCACAGATCCTTGCCTTAAAGGACGTAATACGGCCCCCAACTAGAGAGAACTTTAATGACGTCTACATTGTTACTGAGTTAATGGATACAGATCTCCATCAGATCATACGCTCAAATCAGCCATTGACTGATGACCATTGCCAGGTCTGTTGCTCCAACTTGTGCCAAAGTTATGTCATCAAAATAAATTCCAATCCAACTATCAAAATAAATGTTTGCTCGTGTCCAATTCAGAAATTGATTACCATGTATCTTGCTTAGCAACAATGATTCCCCCTTTTCCTTGCAGTACTTCTTGTATCAGTTGCTAAGAGGGCTAAAATATGTGCACTCAGCAAATATTTTGCACCGTGATCTAAAGCCGAGCAATTTGTTCCTAAATGCAAATTGTGACCTCAAGATCGCAGACTTTGGGCTTGCAAGGACCACCTCTGAGACAGATCTCATGACAGAGTATGTGGTCACTCGTTGGTACAGGGCACCTGAGCTGCTGTTGAACTGTTCACAGTATACTGCTGCCATTGATGTCTGGTCAGTTGGATGCATATTAGGTGAAATCGTTACTCGCCAACCCCTGTTTCCTGGACGGGATTACATCCAGCAATTAAAATTGATCACCGAGGTAAAATTATGTAATGAATTGTTTGTGCTAGCATTTCTCTTAGTGCGATACAGTGATTATTGGATTGGTTCCTTTGGAAAACCAAGATATTAACCTGTCTTGTTTATGCCTATATTCTGTTGAAGTTTTTCCTCTTTATGTATGTTTGAGTAGGAGTCACATTTGATTTTAACTGAAGTCAATTTGCAATGTGTACCAGATCATAAATCCAGATTTGACCTTTTAAATGTTTTATCTTAACTTCTTGTTTCTATGAACTTTCCTCTCTTCTATCGATATTTTTCACAGACATCCTGGTCTATTATTGTAGGATACATTACTAACTTCTATTAATCTGCACCATTGAGTACCTGTCTCCTTTGTTAAAATGGGACCCTGTAATCTGGGCACCAATATTAATGAGTTTTTTCTCTTCCGAAAGCTCATAGGCTCACCAGATGATGCAAGCCTGGGGTTCCTTCGAAGTGATAATGCAAAAAGATACATGAAACAACTACCACAGTTTCCAAGGCAGGACTTCCGCCTGCGTTTCCGCAACATGTCTCCTGGTGCAGTCGATTTGTTGGAGAGAATGCTTGTGTTTGATCCAAGCAGACGGATTACAGGTACCTGGCTTCACGTAAGCCACTTTATTAGTGGTGGCTTAACTATAAACTGAAATATATTTTTTTTCTTATGCAGTTGATGAGGCTCTGCATCACCCATACTTGGCTTCGCTTCATGACATCAATGAAGAACCCACATGCCCTGCACCTTTCAGCTTTGATTTTGAGCAGCCATCCTTCACAGAAGCCCATATAAAAGAACTTATCTGGAGGGAATCTCTAGCATTTAACCCGGACCCTCCCTACTAATATCAAAAGGTCTGTATCGTTTTTCTTGGCTTGTCCAACATAACAAATCATCTAAATGAATATAGTTTAGACCAATGTGGTTTGTGACAACAATTTAGATGCTACATAGGTTTTTAGTTTTTACAGACATCTTATGAATGCATTTATGTGATGTGTCCAGCTTGACTAATTTAGATTCCAGAAATTGGTTCCCGTTTAGGACAAATGCTCATGCATATAGCATTGTAGGAAATAAATTTACTCCTGCCCTCCTGTCTCAAGTGTATGTGAACTTGCTGAAGCTGTTTGGTAATTTGCTTTGCTTCAGACAAGTTTCTCTTGCTAATTCACTAGTTTCACTTCACCATTTTGAGTGTATATTCTCTTTTGATCCATGCCTGCTTCCAGAATCCAGATACATGTATGTTGATGTATCAATCAGTACATTTGTATTCTTGATGTTCAGTCCTAACCCACCCCTTTCTGTGGCTGTGTGAGTGCAGGATAAGTTATCCGCTAGAGGCATCTGAAGATCTCTAGCTCCAGCGGACGCAAGAACTTTTTTCAGTGTGCATCGATTAGTTTGTTGGGCAAATGGGCATGGGTTGTTGCTGCAATAGCAACTCTATTAAGGCCTGTGAGAGCAAACAACGTCTGTATTCCTTTTCAGATGCCTGAACCCATGCTTGTATTATACCGCTTGACTTGATTTCAGAAATTATTCTTATGTATCTAAGCTTGTAATTTTGTAGACAATTACTTGAACGCCCCCTGTATATCTGAGTTGACATCACTTCCCTATTGTAACATCTCAAACATATTTTATTGTGATCTTACTAATTTTATTGTGGTCTCAAGCATATTTTATCCGAGTTGCCAATGAGATCGCTCTGAATTGCAGAATCTGAAACCAGGTTTTCCACAATAAGAGGTGCACAGTACTGACATTTTAGTTGCCCTTTACGATTGTAACCATCTGACTAACAGAATGTTCCTTGTAGCATAATAATAACAGGAATCCACGTAGCAACTAGCAAGATAGGTGATCAAGTCAAGTTACTGGACAGGTTTGTTCTTCGAACCTGTAACACCCTGTCTGCTGATATTTGTGGCGCAGATCATTGCCTCCTGCATGTGAGCATGTCCGTCTTCCCCAATCCAGGTACTGGCAGACCTGCCGATACCTCATGCGGCCTTGTCTCCAACTAGCCGCAGCACCAACTTCACCACCTCCTCAGAGTCCTAGCAGCCTTCACGTCCCTCATCCACGGCGTGCACGATGTGCCTGTTGCGAGTAGAATTGTGAGAAAGTAAATGAGACACATATGTAGGCAAATGAACTCGTCGTCTTTATTCCATTGATCATAGGTGATATATATATACACGGTAAGAGGAGGTTACGGGAGAAAGCTTCACCGTCAAGTCACCCAATGCAACCTCTCCCATGCATGTAGCCATGCAGGGAGGGACTCCCCCCCGAGAGATATGTGGTTGTGACTTGGCAGCCTAAGAACCACATGCGGTGGTTAGGATGAGATTATCCTATAGAAAATATTCATAACACTCCCCTTGAGCGAATCCGTTCTTGAGATCAATGTATTAAGTAATTTCTCCAAAAACCCTGTGGGAAGAATATGAGGAGAAATATGTGTGGATATGCCATTAAAAACTCCTTAAAACCCAATGGGAAAACAAGGATAAAATGGTATGGCATATTTGATTATTGTCTCAATGTAAACTTATATGGGGAAAAACCCTTGAAAGGAAAACCCATGACCAAGTTTAGAGAACAATAAATATGATCCGAGGATCATAATTGTAATAATATGTCTTTGATACCTTCTCAAAAACCCCTGTGGGGGAAAACAGAAGATATGACATTGGCTATGTCTTTGATATCCCAAACAAAAAACCCCTATGGGGAAAACAAGAGATATAACATATGAACTTGTTTTGATATTGCCTCATTAAAAACCTCTTATGAGAAACCTATGTGAGGAAAAACTCATAGGGAAAAAGAGTACAATATGATGTTTTGAACAGGTTATAGTTTCAAGAGGAGTCTCCCCAACCCTTGCAACTCTCAAAGTCATCGCATACCAATTTCAACAACACATTGTGAAATGTGGGAATTGGTAGGGGCTTTGTGAATAAATCTTGTGGAGTTATCACTTGATTCAGTTTGCAGGTGTTTATCTCCTCACTTTAGTGAGAAGAAAACATTTGTAGAAGGCAATATAGTAATATTGCCCTTATATAACTCTGTATACATCCATGCAACACAAGTTGCATTATCATCGAGGATAATGGCTAGTGATTCGATGAATCAAATGTGATCACTCAATGAAGTGAAACATGTTCATGTAGTACTTCAGAGTGGGTAGTGGGAGTAGTCATTAGAGTCAAGTTTGATGACTCCTATGATAACTTTACCACTATAACATCAGTATGTGGTCTGGCAATATAGAGGGGATTAAATAGCCAGTATCTTGATACTCCACATGATCATATCTTAATTTAAATAATAAATCAAGATCCTTTATGCCATATAGATATTTGTGGATATCCACTTTCACTCCCACCTTTCGGTGTTATAGGAGTTACGCTATTTTTTAGCTATAGCAAGTATCTCAAATGCAATATCGTGCCCTCGTTGCGATATGCAAGATACATGAGCGCTTTGCTGGCACTAAGGTTGTTATCCCAATGGTCAGAATGGATATTGATCCATATTTAGGGACCGAATGACCATATTGTTGGTAGTATGATTGTCCAATATTATTCGATATTGGTATACAATATCAATGGAATATTGAGGATCGATGTGGGTGCTCAAGTTATGGACTTAAGCATAATTTGGTTTTACCCAAACCTTTCATCTCGAAATATGTCTTATATGATGACTACCTGTTTTTGATATGTACCATATAAGATGTATAAAATCCATGAGGATTTTACTATGGTCACACAGTGAAATCAATGATGGGAGACATCCTTCTGTGGAAGGAACTCACCTAGTCAGTTGTACCACAATCAACTTGACTATTTCAAGCCATGGAGTGACTTGATTCATACACAATGTATGTTGCGATTTATGTTTTGATTTAGAATACAAAGTCCATTAGAACTTATAATCCAAATCTATCCAAATCAAGTTTGGTCTCGCCAATTATCAATATAGGAACAAAATTTCCACTCATACCAATGGGTATGTCATGCTAGGTCTCTCGCGTGAAACCATGTGCTATAAGCTCTCACTATTTCATCACCTTATGGATTTGTGAATCCATAGTGCTTCCGCCAAGAAAGCATTGTGAGGAGAAATCAAGAAAGACTTCTCACTTTGAGTGAAAGCAATTCTCCTTAATTACCACCTTTGATTGACCCAATATGATGAGTGTTTGAACACTACGCCTAGGACTTGTGGTCCGGATCCGGATAAGGTGCCCGGCAATATTGAGGAGTTTGTCGACAATTTGTAGTCTTTTGGTATGATTGATTCAATGGAACCAATTTTAGCATGTGGAAATATTGACCCTTTGAACTCCATGTCATTTCCCATAATAACAGAGTTAGGGTGTTCCAATGATGACCCAAATACCTAATTTTGTGCACAAGTTATGCTTTGGTCTTTTGGATGTTAAACATCTATAGGCTTTTGATAGTAAATATCCATGTGTCGCCTATCAACTTGAGGTTGACATGCATGTATTGTCTTGGATAATTGTCTCCCCTAATCCGAGAATGCTTGCAAGAAGTTTAATCCCTATGTGGCCATACTTCTCCCCTCTTATTCAGATTCAGGAGTTGAGTGGTTTTGTTAGGTACCTCCACTCTTTTTGCACATTAGATGGGAATCGGATTGGGTCACAATTTCATGCATTTGGCGTAGTATTTACAATGTATTGCAAATGTAAGATATTACGAACCTGTTGGTTCGAGATTCTTTGGTACGTGGATATGAGGACCGAATATCAAGAGTGACATTCTCTTTTTTTGATTCTTGGCATTCTATGTGTGGTAAGTATCTCCCCCCTAATGCCTGGAATCTCCTCAAATATGTGTTCAAAGATACCGGCAATGAATGAATCCCCTAGATGCCCTTTGATGTATGCCGTGGTGGTGATATTGGTACGTGCAAAACGTTACCAATTCGCAGATGGGGAATTGTTTGGTCGTATGGCCAACTATCCACGCACTAATCGCAAAACGGGGAGCCATATGATGCGCTTTGATGAATTTGGATTTATGATGCGTTGTGTAATCCGCATGTCACCAACTAGATGTTGGCGCTGCAATTCTATTTTGGGTCATCAAACAACAAACTTGATTCTCTCGACGAGATATTTAGTTGTGCCATTATGTGTATGAACATAAGATACTTAATGATGTAGTCCCTAAACACCAAATAATTCCATGTAAATGGATTAGATCCGCGTCGAGATCATTTGCTCTAAATTGAAGAATTTGAGCAATGAATTTGGTAGTTTGTGGTACCTTATGAGTAAGGCACACATTTTAGGACAACATTGTAGATGTGTGTGCATTACATAGTATCTTTTATGGTCCATAAAATGGCAAATGGAGTCACATGTCTGTTCTTGAATTTCTTCAAGAAATTTGGTGGCTCACATTAATGTTATGACCAATAGAATTGATAATAATTTTCTCGCCATTCTACATGTAGAATGATCAAGGCAGATATGCCAAATCTTGATGAGATCAAGAGAGAAAATTATTTTGTACGCAACATGTAATAATATGGGATTGATGTATGTAATACACCCCAAACGATATGGAAGGAATTTGCACAATCTCTTATAGTTGTGTTAGCGGTACAATGGTCCACTAAACAAGATTCCTTTCCATCCGGTTGATCCCAAGTAATTCTATATATAGAGTGAGGCAGAATCCAAAAGAATTTGCACTCATATAGAATATGTATACCATGTATGTGGTACATGATATTATCATACTACATGTGGTAGTGTGGCATTAGGTTAATAATAGCTCCAATGGAAATATGAAGACTTTTACAAGCGCCTACTTGTTGAGGTGAACTCCACATTGATCCAAACTACTCGCTTACCTCCAATGAGTTGGAGGGATATTTGAGCCAAATATATAATTTGACATTTACGTGTACATGGATAGTACAATCACATTTATGTGAAAATGTGAGATTTGTCACACTTTGTCACTTTTCGAAAGAAAATGACATTTGCTTTTATAAGAATCCATTATGTTATAATTGCCATAGACCAAAGATCCTTAATAAATGAATGAGTAAAACAATCATTTATTTTTAGGCAATATTACATCCTTTGTTGAAGTCCCAATGAGGGACATGCAAAAGGTAGATGGATCTCACTCCTTTGAATACACGGATTTGAAGAAATCCAAGTGTTGGAGTTGCATAAAAATGCATAATCGCAAAGTGTGACAATATCCGTAATGGATTGAGCATTTGGTTGGAGGTTGAGCAATAATCGTTGTTATGCCATACGACCCCAATGATATCATTGATATAGCTCATATGAGGAAAATAAATTCCATCCAATGCGAGGTTGGAAATATTCCAAAATGGAAATATTAGCCAAGTCTAACATGAGTTTATCATGTATGAATTTACTTGAGAGTAAATTATATAGCATAAAGGCAAAATTTTTGGGGATTCAAGGTGATACTTGATTGTAGACTCTCCATTCTACAGTGCGATAAAAAGTCGTCGTTAATGTTTTGGGATCCATTCCTCGTGGGAATAGATTATGTAAAATATTCACCAAAACATAGACTCGTATGTGATAGAAAGTATCCGCCAAAAATAATGCACTATATATTGCTATTTATTTAAGCAAACGATTATTTAAATAACTTCATATTCAAGATGTGTCTTGAATTGGCATATGCAAAATATTGTGAAGTCAAGATGAATCTTGAAACATATGTAGTGTTTTCCTCATATTGGATAGGTGATATAAAATCACTACTATCGTTATAATGTACAATAATTATTGCCAAGATAGTCTCAATTAGATATTAGCAATTTAACACATTGAAGGTGCAAACCGATTGGTGACCTTGTAGTAGGGGATAATAATGCAAATATGTGTATGTGCGTGATGTTATCCCATTACCTTGTGTTCATGCTAATAGTATGAGTTCATCACACTTTTGAAAAGTGGTTCAACTCGAAGGTAGTCACTATGTTTGTAAAACACCGTGTAGACCTCAATTTGTGAGACTATTGCTTTAAAAGTAAACATTCAAATGATGTAAACCTTATGCAATTCACATTTAGATTGGATGAGCACATGCGAGATAGTCACTATGTGGTGGACATAGTGTAGATCGTGCAATAGTATTGAGATACTAGCTTGTGTATGGCCAATCTAAAAGGTGAATTATGGCAAATCACTTGTAGGTGTAGACCCTCTTTTGTAGTTCACATTTAAAATTGGGTGCACGCACAATGAGGATGAAATCCTATGGTAGTACCGAGGTACACCATGCGTGTATGACCAATTTTGTAAAATGAACAAAAAGTTGTCACCGTGAAGGTGAAGGTCATTTGTTCTAAAATTAGACATTGGATACACACGTTGGAGATAATCACTATGTATGAGATAGTGTAGATCTCACAAAGTAGTACTATGGTACTACCTTGTGGTTGGCCAATATGCTAAAGTTAGAACATTATACACAAAATGATGAGGTAATCACTTATTTTGCATGGAATAAAGTAAGCACTTGAAACTTAAAGAGTAAGTAAATGCGCTAAAAAGAATGCAAAAGTAAATTGCATATAAAATAAATTGCATGAAAATAAAGGGATTTTGTCTCATTTGATGGAACTTAGGTAGTCACCGTGAGGGTGTAGACCTTTTAATTGTTTCACTATCAAGATGTATTCCTTGTAAGTTCATAGTCAAATTGGAAGTGCACTTTGAAGAATAAATCCCACAAAGAGTATGGATACTACCTTGTGATTGCCAATTCGATAATAAACGAAAGGTGACATCGAGCGAATCATGTTCCAAAGAGATAAATCAACCAAGTACATGTTATGATGCAATTTCTAATGACATGTGGTCAAAAAGTATTTATTTACAT
>JADLZK010010144.1:0-10541 GCA_015847255.1 Hyparrhenia diplandra | reverse complement strand
GATCAAAAAGATCTTTCCAATGATACTAATTATATAATATAAATATTAATTTATTTTAATATATAATTGCCGTAGATGTTTCTAAAAACTTAAAACGCCATTTATTTTGGGACGGAGAGAGTACTTCTATATAGAAATAAACTCCACTTTCTCTATCACCTCCTAATGTCATGTCATCACCATGCCCCACAAGCTACAACAAAAAAACATTCACTGTCACTCAAGTATTGGGCTCGGTCTATTCACTTCGCATGCCACCATCAATTCCTGTCCTTTCAACTCACCGGTGATGACATGCGCGCCAATACTATTTATAGTTGCATCCAACCGATTCACAGACCTCTACAAATTTTGACATGTGTGTGGCAGCCGCCGTCCACCATGGTACCTTGAGAACCACATCATCATATCATAGAAGAGATGGAAGAGCCACAGAAGAGTCCTAAGAGAAGTGAGGTGTAATGACGAGCCCCTTCACTTCCCTCGCTCTCCCAATCTCCCAGTGTTTGGTCGAAAACCGAAAGCGAAGATAGGTATAAAATAATGTAATACAAGGAGACACATGCACACATATTCGAACCACATATTTCATTAATTCTTTCTTGAATATACAAAATACATGATCAACGAAAAAGATGTCTTCTTCCGCCTTACAAGGTCATGCTTAAGGAGAGGTCCGACTTGTAAGATAATTGCATAGTTCGCCCGATTCTCGGGGCCGCGTTAAGAGCGCCGTTAATTACATCCGCAAGACGAAGCTTGCGGAAAACCTCCGATTAAACTGCGCTAGATGGTCGCCATGTACTTGATTGACCGCCCGTCGGCCATATCGATATATGGCGAAGTAATAATATGGGTGGCTTTGTGTCGCCGAAGCTTGGTCGTGACATCGCCAACGCCACGCCGGAGTAAACGGAATTTGTTGATAATGGAGGGATGACTATCGCCTCGCCGCCGGCCTAGTCATGTATGCCGGCCTTCATTAACACAGACGTGTGTGAGTTGCTTTCGCCGCCGTGCCCAAAGAATGTGTATCCGATCCCGCTAATTAGGACGTGTCGTTGGGAGTGGTGACCTCGCCTCATCGGCACTTGGCCATGATTCCGTCTAGCCTCGTCAGCACTAGACGTGTGATGGTATGGTAGTAATGTAGGACAACCCGCAGTTAGCGGCACGGGTATTGCTTGACGATGCTTTCTCATGAGATTAAATCGGCAGCCTTTCGGCGCAAGTATTTTGTAGCGAAATGATCAGGCATCGACCTCTCCGCCGCGAAAGAGAACAATAGGGATAAGCCAATGCGACCTTCTCCACTATCGTAGAAAATAGTAAGGAGCAGGCCAATACAACCTCTCTGCCATCGTAGGAAAATAATAGTAATCTGACAACAGCCTCGCGCGGCGAGGGTTCTGATGTTGTCGAGTTGCAGGAAACGAGACGGCCGGTATGCTGAAGATAGTCACAAGCAGCAGCAGACTTCAACTTGCATCAACTTGGCAACTCGGCGTGCATGTGGAATCGCTTGCTTGGCCTGTTTATTGGTGACTTGATGTGCAACAACGTGTTGCATCAAGACCTGCACGGCGTCCGGTAGCTAGGACTGCAGCAACTTAGCAAAGTCATGGAACAACTTCTGTCATCTGGAGCCAGCCATCTATTCTTGATAGTTGATACAGCATCCTGTGGAGGAACAACGGTGTGCCAAGATTGCCATCCGGCGAGACTTGCACGGCATCAGGTAGTAGTGCAGCGACTAGCACGATCCTGGGTTAGCTTTTGTCCTCTGGGTGTATGCAAGGCATGCAGCAACTAGCATGTGCGCCGCCATCTATTCTTGACACGGCATCTTCTCGAACAGCAGGACATTGGCATGTATGTGCGTATATGAAAACAAGCTGCACCGGTATGTATATGTGTATTTCGAAGAGCAGCAAGGGTTACAGCACTACGGTCTCCTCTTGAGGCAGTAGCGTTGATATTTTTTTCATAATGACGAGCAGAGCAAGCCTGACTCTCGCATCTTGATTTTTTGTGAGCACGACGAGTGGAGATTCCTCGCCTCGTGCGTGTTATCTTCTTCATCGTCGCGACGAGCGGGAACTCCTATCTCGAGCAGTCTTCAATGACTTAGATTGATCATCATCAACTGGACAACGACCTCGCGCGGCGAGGGTTCTGACGTTGTCAAGTCGGTAGGCTGAACTAGCCGGCATGATGTATATTATATATGACGATGCAGCTGCACGAACCAGCGAGTTGCTTGCTTGGTTTGATACTCCATCGGCGATCTGATGCTTGCTTGCTCTTTAAGATCGAATCAACGGCCTTCCCGGCATTGATGTTTTTTCACAGTGATGAGCGAGACAATCCCGACTTGCAGTCTTGATTTTCAAACTCAGATTGATCATCGACAACTCGACAACGACCTTCGCTACGGCGAGGGTTCTGACGTTGTCAAGCTGTCGGACCTCGCGCGGCGAGGGTTCTGAAGATATGGATGTATGTGAGCAGCTTGACTCTTGCCATATGATCATCGACAACTTGACAACGACCTCGCGCGGCGAGGGTTCTGACATTGTCAAATTGCGAGAGCCCTTTTCATGATGAAGCAGTAGATTGGAAGAGCCGGTAGATTGGACTCTCGCCATATTTGGTTAGATGAATATGCTAATGCATCTGAACTAGGAACTCACCAGGCAGTATGATGGCCGGCGACCGTAAAGAGCACGACGCTCTGGACGCTGTGCTTGCGATGCTTCCGTCAAGGCTTTGCTTCTCGGCGTGCTTGGAGTAAATGCGTATGTCGAGGAGCAGCAGGCGGACGTACGGGCTTCGGTCCTTGGCTTCTTGGCGTGTAGAGCAGCAAGTCGACGGCGTATGCGTGCAGCTTCTAGGCAAGTTGAGAGCAGCAAGGGGTCTCCGTGTTGCGTGGCAGCATATATGTGTGTATAGATGCGTTTAGAACGGGAGCCCGCCCCTACGTTGGCCAGGGTGCTGGTTTATATAGGGCAGGAGGCAAGACGTTTGACCCCTCCGCCAAGCAAACATCTCTGTTTTAGATTAGCTTGGAGTCCATTATCTCCACGTGCGTAACTTACCAGGACTTTGATATTAGTAGTTATACACACGCATATACAGATATCAAATCTCTTTTGACTTATATATCTCAGAACCAAATAAATGTTCCAACATCAACGCAACTCTCGAACTCTCGTCAAGAGAACTTTGGGCTCGTACAAATATTTCAGAGGTGGGGCCATGTGTCATAACTAGGCTCAACCATGGTAAATCTGGTACGCTTGTAAACGTGTATATTTGCAAGAGTACGCACTGAAGAAATATATATTATCATATAAATCTTGTCACACATGATTATTAAAAATAATCATCAAACACCCAGTTCTATGGGATATGGATCCCTTCGGCACCTAGGAGCCTGCCACCTGAAAAGTCTACTTGGCAATTAGACTCTCCTATGTGGCAACCACATGAAGTCTACTTGGCGTACCAATCAGCCACATAAATTGTCTACTTTTTTTCACATAATGGCAGTCAATCACCACATGAAGTCTACTTAACAAGTACACCCAAATACTTGATAGGAAAGGAGCCAATTTGGCAATTGACTATATCAACATATAAAAGAAGTAAAAATCCCCTTCCTTGTTGATAACAATAATCTCACTCTTGTTAAAATTTATTTTTAAGTCAGACATCAATTCATACAGATATAAAAAGCATTTTCAAATTCTTAGCACCCTCCAAATCATGCTTGACACACAAAATCGTATCATCAGCATATATTGTAAAACAATTACTCCCTTATCCACAATATTATCAATCAAACCACAGAAACGATTATTAGATTGAGATTTGTTTATCATCCTTAATAAACCATCAGCTACAAAATTGAAAAGGATAGGGGACAGGGGGTCTCCCCTGCCTAACTTTTTATAACTCTTAATATAAGGTCCAAGTGTGCCATTTAATTTGACACTGACAGTTCCACCTAACACCATTTGTTTAATCCATTCACACCATTAGAATGAAAACCTATGGTTTCAAGACATTCAAAGAGGAAGTTCCATTTTACTTTGTCGTATGCCTTCTCAAACTCCAATTTTAAAATAATTTCAGGTTTCTTACTATAAGTGTTGGACCCCATAATTCAGTTTGGAGTGTGCGGCGAAAGTACATAAATACTTTCTTTTTCTTTTGATGGAACTATTGAGTACAATGTACTTCGATGGACTAGTTTTCATAGGGAGTCGATCTACGAGATATTGATTTTAAGGCCAGTCTCGGTGCATACTTTCATGACATAGTTACCAAGGCGCAAACTAGGTAACTGAGCCAGATTAGTTTGAAACTCCTCTCTCATCTGATGAAACTCCCTCATTTAATGATCTTGTTATGTCAACAATTTTGTTGATGTGACACCCTATTTAATGTGCATGACACTCCCATAAAACATGCATTTAGACTAGCCTAAGGTCGTCTCCAACGAGAGGACGTATACACCCATACCTACTCTAGGGCGCCTACGGGAAAAAAAAAATCTGCACCCAAAATCACTCTCTCCAGCAGACCACGCATATCGGAAGGGATAAAGCGAAACCTCTCTAAAAAAAGAAAAAAAGAAAAAGGCCGCCAAAGCGGCAGCCAGCGCCCACCTCGCCTCCCGTCATCATCGCCGTCACCATCGGGCCACGCCTACGCCGCCCGTCGTTGCCCGCTTCGCCCGGCGGCGCCTCCTCTTGGCGACCTCCTTCCCTCCACGGTGAGATCGGCATGCCCCCACCTCCCTACTGCGCCACGGCCCCGTCGGCGGCCCGGCTCCCCAAGGTTCGCGTGCGGCGTCGCCCCGCACCCTCCTCCCGCCAGCGGGCCGCCCTGGCACCTCCGTAAATCTGAGCCGTCGCCTGCGCCGTGTCGTCGTCCACCGGGCGCTGGCGGCCGCGCGCACCCACCACCCGTGTGCTTGCGGCGTCGGCGGCTCCTGCGTCCACGGCCCCTCGCCGTCGTCGTGCCGTCGTCCATCTGCGCCGTCGTCGTCGCGTCGTGGGCGCCCCGTGTCCGCCCGCTTCGCTTCGCAATCCCACACCCGGGCGGATAGGTCGAGGAGAGAGAGAGACGCAGCTTTATGCGTTCCTCTCACCTTCGATGCAAAAAATGCGTCCGCTTTGGGAGCTCGTTGGAGAGCGTTTTGGGACCCAAATCATGCATTTTGGCGCTTATGTCGTTGATAGCGTCGGCCGTTGGAGACGTTCTAAGGGAGATGGAGAGTTTAAAGTAGTCGAAGTTTCTTTTTTTTTTAGTCCTTGTTTTTCCTAACCTACTTCTAATTAGGCCTTTATTTTCTCCCTCTCTAAGCCCGTTAGGGCAAAGACAAGTTAATTATTTTTTCCTAGATGTTACAATAGGGGTCTCCACGTGCACGAACCGTAGGGGAGGCTCAAGCCCCCCCCCAAAGCGTTAGCTCCATTGCCGACCGGGTTACCTAGGACACTTGACCTTCACTATGGCCAGCTTTGCAATATGGTCAATGGGGTGACCTTGTGCAAGTGGGTCTAGCTCTCGCTTTTGTTGTTAATCTTTGACCATTCAGTATTCTATTCTCCACGAATAGGGCGTGACCCGTGGCAACCCGAAGTGGCCTTTGTGCGGCATGTAGGGTTCAAGTTAGGAGAGCATGCCATGGGATACAAGCAACTCTTTTCAATCCGAGCATAACTTATAGGCTACAGGATTTTGGTTTCATCTGCGCGCTACCGGGGGCGGAGCCATGAAAAAAAATAGGAGGGGCTGAAAAAAGTGTCTCATGTCGTGTTGCTCCCCGCCTAGAGTTCATCGTTGCGGACTGCGGCTACGCCTGCACGCGCACCTTGTTGTCTACATATGTAGAGATGAGGCGACCAGGCCCGCGCCAGCCCGGCATGGACCGCGTCACCCGAAACAAATTTGGCCGTTGGATTCAAGATCGGCGGTCTTCGCTTTCTCCCACATCATATATATACACGGTCTTAACCTAGATCGGCTCTCGCATCCGTCTCTGTCTCCCTCTTCCTCTTCCTCTCGGTGGCGGCTAGGGTGGGCCACGAGCGCGTGCGTGCAGGGCGGAGATCGTGCAGGCGGGGAGGCTCGAGGCCACGGTCAGGCATGGCGGCGCACGAGGGCCCTCATCCCCCAACCTCCCTCTCCCCGCACCGGCCGTCGGCGGCCCGGCCCGTGCGCGTCACGGATTCGCTTTGGGAGTAGGGTGGCACCGTGGAGGCGGCGGTTAACTCCCAATCGGCCGTCGCCCTTGCGCCGACCGATTGGCCCGTCGCCCGGCCCCTCGGCCCGGCGATGATGCTAAATGGCGCTTTTTGCCCGATCGCGAAGCCTCGGCGGCCCCGGCGGCAATGTCTGAGCGGGGCTGCGGCCCCGGTGCCCTATCCCGCGGTCCCGCCCAAGGCGGGCCTCCCACTTCTTCCGCCCGGTAGGCGGATTCGGCTTACCAGTGCGGGGCGATCTCGCCCGATTCTTTCCCTGCTTCTGGCCGTGATTTTAATCATCTACCTCCCAAATGTGATGGACCTACATCGATGGCATCGACCTCCGAATTGGATGGCAGGCGTAGCATCTCGCCTCCTCCCCCTTGCCTAGGATCCACCAAGATCCATCCCCATCTACTTTGTGGATCCGGTCACGGTGGTCGTCGTCGTGCTTTGTGCGGTGGTGATGCGTTCAAGGTTTGCTGGTCAGCAACAAGTGCCACCCGGCCTCATCGATGAGAAGAACTGCACCTTTGCCGATTCGCCCGAGTAAGCCTCCCTCCCCTTAGGCGCGCCGACCTACATAAGTCCCTTCATCGCATCACCTCCTCTCGACGGCGTCGGTTGCCAGTTGTCTTTGCCACCTCCTTTCCTTCAAATCGAGATTTCTTTAGGATCTTCATATCCCATAGGCTGTACAAGTAGTGCTCTAATCTTCTTTATGGTTAACTTTGAGAACAAATGTTCCAATGTGCGGGTTCTTCACACCGGCAATGTGAAAATCCCGAATGAAAGGTGTGCGCCTCCTCTCGTTAATTTGCATTTACAGATTGGTACTTCCTTTACTTAATTATAGCTCATCATTGTAGTTGTTTTTATTTGGATAAATCCATCTAATTGTAATGAAAAGTTAATGGGTCGATAAAAAAAACATTTACCTTGTGCAAAGAATGTTTCCATGAACTTCCCGACAGAGCAATACCATTTTTCTCGTTCGGGTGCTTTTTTGTGCTCCCTCGGATTATGTCACCCTCGCTAATTTTTGTTTTGATAACACCGATCCATATCAATGTAGTTGCTTAAGGCCAAGATATCAATTTTTTTCCATATGTGTTAGCAAATTACTCATAGATTATTTTTTTTGTTGCTTCATAATATTTTGCTCTACATAGTCTAAAGAATAATCCTTTTACTATGTTCATAGTTGAGTCAATGATCATGACCAATATTGGTACTATTTTTTGCCATCTCATTTTACCTTTTCCATGATAATTAAGGCAATGGTGAATTGGTCATTTCTGTTTTTTTTCATCCTTTGCACCTATTCTATGTTGTGTACTTTGGAGGCACCAAAGAAGTAGTATTTATTACCGCTTTTGATATGAACATACATCTTAAGCATAGTATGACTTTTAATTTTGCGTAAAATAAATAAGCGATGGGAAAAGCGGACATATGTAAAAGGCTCTTCGACAAGGACACGAGAGAGCGGCTTTTATCAAGGATGCAAATAGGGAGTGGCATTTCCCCTACTTTTTGATATGATTATTGGTTTGGTGTACTTATTAGTTTTCCCTACAGTCCCAATGATGGAGTTTGGGTCAGCATTAGTCTCGTGGATATCGCTATTTGGAAACTAATTTATATACTTGCTAAGCTTTTACACGCCAGGCAAGCCGCCTGTAGCAATACTATCGTAGGCCGCAGCTGGTTCTAATGCGCTTACATTCCTCGAGGAAACTTTTGGTTTTGTGTTAAGAAAAAAATCGGCACCAAAACATATGGTGCCACCCTACCTACTTACGTATCTTCTTAATATGCATAAATGTTCCTGCCCCGCTAATTATATGTATTGATACCTTGTTATGTTTCCTCTTGACAAGGATATCCTTATGACTTATGTGTGACATGGCGGGTGGCTTGTCGCTAGGGTCTACCAATTGAAAACATGGATGAATACCAATTGAAAACATGGATGAATTGAAAACAAAATGATCTCAGCACAAATGCAAAGGTAATTTGGATTATGTGCGGTTTGTTTTGCATGCTCATGTCATAACTCATAACAAAGGATGATGCTTCCTTTTTTATTTGTCTTCCTATGCATATCTGTAGCATTGGCGCTGACCGTGCAAGGAGAGGTCAAACTAGGTGTGATATGTTTCTTTTTTTTTGGAGATAATGGTAGAACTTTGGTCAATAAATAGCCTTGTTGAGGGTTGATGCTACATGTGCCGGTGATTTGTCGTGGGCTATATATTTCCTTTCGTAATTTAGTTTGGATATGTAGGCGAAGAACTGCGGGACACAAAGGTGTGGATCCTTAATTCTATATTAGTTTAGTTGACGGTTCGGTTTTTTATGACCGCGGGTAGGATTTATCTTTTTTTTTTCATGCCGAGTGTTTTTTCTCGCCAATGTGAGCTTTTTTTCCCATATTTAGTTCTCCTGACCCCCTGTTTTTTTTTTTTTGTCTCACAGGCAGCAAGATATGAACAACGGTTTCATATGGAGGGAGACCAATTATATATTTCATCACGCTTGTCCATGTCGTCCGTTTCTATAATGCATACGATGATTGGATCTATGTTTAGCTTTCTTCTCCCCACTCCCCGTATTCCTTAGCAAAGTGTTAAAAGTTTTGTAGGTTTATAAGAGTGAATGAGGGAACAAATGAATAAAAGATATCCTTTTCTGATTTTTATGCTTACCTTTTAGACTATAACTCTCAGTTTGCGTGCTAAAGTCGAAAAAGAATTTGTGTGTAGCTCCCGAGTTTGATATCAGGAAAGGGATAGAGTTAATATGCTCCTCACAATATTGGAAGTCCTTTTACAATGGTTTAACTCAGATCTTATCTCGTGTTAGTTCAGAATTTATGTGCGTAGGTGATTGCAAAGGCCTTTTCTTCTTACTTTAGCTCCATGAGCGATATCCGAAAAGGTACCAATTTTATTCTTTTATTACAATTGAGTGATTAGCATATTCACTCTTTTCTTACTCCATGATTAGAAACAATGATCCGGTATTTAGTTCAAATAGCAGCAACTCCTTTTCATTTATTCTCTCGTATATTCGGGTTTGTTTCTTGTATTAGGATATAGAGCATTGATAAGGTTTCATATGTGTGCCTTTGCTTTTTAGGTTGGGCACGTTTCATTTGTAGATCTTTTACTCGAGATTTCGCATAAAGGTATGAATTTTCAGTTTACCATTCTTTCGCTTTTCTCGGCCTAAATGAACCAAGCTTTGGTGCTATCATGAGCCACATAGGTGTAAGTCTCTATGCTGTTTATAGTGTTAGGTAGGTTGCAGAGCTATTCCATTAGACGATTAATTGAGCAATTATTAATTTATTATGTAGACCGCTATAAGAAAAATTTCTATGATGTGATTACAAAGATTCTCTACCCATTGTAAGCATTATTGAGCAAAACTTGAATGGCTCCTATTGAATAGTTTTTCCCCGCAGAAAACTTTGCTAGGCTAAAAAATTTGACCCTCTCGTGTCATTAATTGGGAAGCTTAAGACTTCGTGCAATAATACTGACGCATTAATCTTTTGCCGAAAAGGAAAATAAAAGACAATGTAGGGTGTATAATTCATTCTTGTTTTAAAATTGGCGTATTTTTGCAATATAATATTTATGGACTGTTGGGTTCTTCTTATTGCATACTTTCATATTTTTCGCTTTGTTAATTTGTGGAGAAGAGCAAATTGGTTCTCAAACTCAATTCAATTGCATTTTTCCTTGCCTTTCAGTCTAATGGCTAATTCTAACAACCATACAGATAAGATGAAGATGGAAGACCACTATGATGGAGAGATGGAACACACCTGTGGCGTAAAAAACTTCCGCAACCCAAAAACATGGAAGAAATGGAGGTGGTAAAAACTTCCAGGATATTAACTCAGATATTAAGTCGGCTTCGAAATAGGTGCCATCCAATTTGTCGGTCAGGCGAGTTCATCTACCCATTCTGTTGTGGGAGGTTTGGGAGGTTGGAATATTTGTGATGCTCTACGCATGCAGCCGGCGCCACTGACTCTTTTCATTTATAACTGGACAAAGAAAGTGAAGCATTTTGTCTTTAGCTAATCCCCTATGCTGTGTATTGTACCATTTCTACCGATAGCATAGTTATATGGTACTATATACTCAATGTATTGTTTGTTTGAGACTCATGTCAATTGGAACTCTGAATCTGAACTAATATATGTTTTGATATAATATTGTAGACGACCTAAACAAATTTATATCCAATGCTTAATTATCAAATTTC
>JADLZK010010143.1:0-70453 GCA_015847255.1 Hyparrhenia diplandra | reverse complement strand
CAATACATACATTTTTTTCACGCGGCGTGAAAGAGATGGCATATACAAAGTCAAATTCGTATGTTAAAAACACATGGAAATGACAACTCAACGAGCAGCATAACTTGACCCTCAAGTGCCATAACAGCACCCTTAACTCCAACCGTTATCTCACCAACATTTATTTATCTCACCAACATTTATTTATACACAACGAACCATCGAAACCCACCATAAATCCGCTACCTCAAGCGTGGTCCAGCAGCAAAGGCACCCCAACCAAAAAAAAAAATTACTAAACGGAAAAAGTGAAACGAACACGAACACCTACCCCGCCGTGTAATTTCCGGACAGGTGCACGCGACGCAGCGGAAAAATAGAGAAACCGAGAGAAAAAAGAGACAAGAAAAGGGGGAGCAGTGACCTGCCACACCACAGTGGAAGGAAGGAAAGGAAACGAGAGGGAGAGAAGAAGAAGAAGAAAAAAAAAAACCCAGGCAGGCAGGCGCCCCGATCTCCTCCTCCCACCGATCGCCCGACCGATCGCCTCGCCGCCTCGTGAAGCTTCCCTGTACCCTCCCCGCCGCCCCCGCACGCGACGCCATGGAGCCGCCGCCGCACGCCGAGGAGCCCGCTGCAGCAGGAGGAGGAGCAGGAGGAGGAGAGGGCGGCGGCGGCGCGAGCCCAGGCACCGGCCTCGAAGGTACTGCTCGCCTGCCTAACGGTTTCTCGGTGTCCTTCAGATCTCCGGCCGGGCGTACGGCCGCGCGGATCTCTTCTCTGGTGGTGTAAGTCTAAAACCAACCGTGTGTGTGGTGCGTGGCGTGGCTGTCTGTTTGCAGGGCCGATGCTGAGGCTGGGGCTGGACGGCGGCGGCGGGGAGGGGGGGAGGACGGGGAGCTGGGGGCGGCTGGGGAGGAGGCGGACGCGCGGCTGCCGGAGCGGCCTGGCGAGGCGGACTGCGGCTACTACCTCCGCACGGGCGCCTGCGGCTTCGGGGAGCGCTGCCGCTACAACCACCCCCCGCGATCGCGGCGGCACTGAGGTGAGTCGCTTCCCTGCCCCCTGCCTCTGTTTCCCGCGTTGCTCTCTCGCTCTCGCACTCGCACTCTTTCCCGATCTGATCCGTGAGGCGCTGCTTCCGGCGAATTATGCCGTTTCAGGTAGATTCCTTGTGTGACTGAGGTAGTTATGGTTTGATCGGACCGTACAAACTAGTGATTTGGGTAATGTGGTTCCTTCAGAGCGGGCTATGCACACTGCCCTCGTCGAATTACCCGTGGTATCTTGTTATTAATTAGATATTGGATGAAAAAAGTTTTTAGCTGCCTCACTTGGAACTGCACTTTTGAGGTTGCTTCCTTTTGTGGTTGAGACACAATCGTTCCTTCCTCTTTCTTGTTTGCTTCAAATTTACTACTTGCTTTGTCTTTATTGCCTTCCAAATAAATGCAGATTAGAAAGCCAATTGCTCAGCCACTGTTTTTCCATTTTAGATGTTTGTCACGGTGAACCCTGAGTTCTTGACTAGTGATGATGCAACAACATAAAAACTTACCTTTCCTGCCCCCACTTTGCAGTCTTTTGTTCCTGTGTTAATTAAATGTGAAAAGTAGCGGTGGTCATCTTTGTATTCAAGATTTATATTAACAAAATGCTGCTATACTTGGTAGCTTCAAGTTATTTTTTTAATCCTGACTGATTTTCTGGATTAGATGCTTTATGACCTGCTATACTTGGTAACTTCAAGTTATTTTTTTTAATCCTGACTGATTTTCTGGATTAGATGCTTTATGACCTGCTATACTTGACTTTAAGTGCTGCTATTTTACTCAAAATTTACAGTTACCAACTGTAAGTCTGAATCCCATTTTTCTGATCCTAAAGCATTTAGGATATCTGAGCTGCTGCAACTAAATGTCAAGTTGCCAATTGCTAATGTTTTCTAATAGAATCCTAGCGAATAACTTTACAAAATTCTCCTGAAACGCCAAGCTGATAATTTTTCCTTTTTAAAACTTATTTCAAAAAATTTAGTTTGGTGGAGGTGCCAAGAATGGAGCAGCACAAGACTTTCCAGAACGACAGGGTCAACCTGTATGCGAGGTACTAACACCTTCACACTCGAGTTTAACTATCTTTCATAGAAATCTGGGTATCAATCAGACATTCAAGACCTGGCAACTCCTGCACACTATTTGCATGCTCCCAGTGTGCATGTGCTGCTGTTTGTCCATGGGTATGCAGGGTGCACAATGTAAAAGAACGTAAAGATTAATGCCTAACTTGTTACCTGTCGGTGCTTTACCACCTGTTTTTTGTTTTTTCTACAGTATTATTTGAAGACTGGGACTTGTAAATTTGGTTCCAATTGCAAATATCACCATCCTAAGCAAGATGGATCTGTGCAGTCTGTTATGTTAAACAACAATGGATTCCCTCTACGCCCGGTATGAAAATTCTCCTATGTTGGTTCTTCTTGGAAACATTTTTCTAAACTATTTTTTGGGAAAAATAATTGACATTAATGAAGTGCAGGGTGAGAAAGAATGCTCCTACTATATGAAGACTGGGCAATGCAAGTTTGGTTCTACATGTAAATTTCATCATCCAGAATTTGGTGGTATTCCAGTGACCCCTGGAATATATCCACCATTACAATCAGCGTCCGTGCCCTCCCCCCATACATATGCTCCAAATTGGCAAATGGGAAGATCACCTGCAGTTCCTGGATCATACATACCAGGCTCATACACTCCAATGATGCTCTCATCTGGAATGGTTCCATTGCAAGGATGGAGCCCTTATCCGGTAAATAACTTGTACAAAATGCTTTATTTTTGACACAAGGAAAGGTTCCTAGCAACAAGCTTCTATCAAGATATAAAGCAAATTAGCAAGCCGTTTTATGAGCTAGTCTAAGATTCTCATTTAATCATTGTCTAAGGCAAGATGTGAAAGACATTCAAGCATGTATTACCTGAAATTTCTTGGCATTTTCAAGAAAAATAAATAATTTAGGCAATAAAGTTGACTTGTTTGATAAATAATAATAGAGAGCAAACTAAGGAAAATATCTTGTTACGCAAAAGAGCAAGTGACTATTCTCTCCTAGTTTTAACTCTTTTGTTTGATGCAGGCATCAGTAAATCCTGTAGCATCAGGTGGAGCACAACAAACTGTTCAAGCTGGACCGTTATATGGTGTAGGACACCATGGATCTTCCACCACAATTGCTTACGGCGGTGCATACTTGCCATATTCTTCCTCAACTGGACAATCGAGCAATAATCATCAAGAGCATGGATTTCCTGAGCGGCCAGGGCAGCCTGAGTGTCAATATTTTATGAGGACTGGAGATTGCAAATTTGGAAATACATGTAAATATAACCATCCTCGAGATTGGAGCACTCCTAAGTCCAATTACATGTTCAGTCATCTCTGCCTTCCACTTCGTCCGGTGAGCATCCAGAGCTTGGTAGATATGTATTGATGGGACTAATTCAGTAATGCTTCTTGTAAAGTCACTATATCTCCAGTAACGAGTTATAATTTATAGTTCTAATAAATCTGGACAAATCAAGCTTGTCAATCCACTCCACACCACTATAGGAACTAAACACGTGCACTATTCATAACAAAAATCTTGAATATAATCTGTCCTACAGGAACCATGGTATCCATGATATTGGTGACTATCAAGTTTTTAGTATCTTTATTTATTTCCTTTTCTTTCAGCAATCTTTGTATGTTAAGGGGTTGCAAACCATAGGTCTCTATCAGCCTATGTTAGAAAACACGCTTCATAGTGATGAAAATGAGAGTATGAGACATGATTTTACATGAAAAAAGCTTACTGAAAACAGTGAGTAATAATCAATGCGAGGGAAATTAGAAGCAGGGCTGTTACAATGTGGTTTCTCTCATGCTATTTGTCCATATATAAAATATGAGTGGAATTGAAATGGCAGAGTAGACACTAGACAGTAGGATCCCTCTACATAATTCCGTGTGAACTAATATTGGAGTTGTGCTATAACAGCCTGGGTAGTGACAAATGTGATGACTTTGTGAACTTGCAAAATTTCACCGATTCAAGCTGATGAGGTAGAATGGAAACCATTTGTAGTCTATACATGGAACGTAGAGATATATTTATAAGCTAACTTTCTGAATGAACGTGTTCTTAAACTCTGGTATCTATAAGATTTATACCATGCACACAACAGTGTTAATGTGTAATCATGCAACTTATCAGGATTTCACTCACACTGTCTTGCAAAATTAGTTGCTTGATTAAGGTACAAATTGGTTTTTGTCTATCTCTTAAAAGTCCCCTTTTGTGAGCCACATTGAGCAAATGGAAGCTACAATTCTACTGTTTCCAGTGATGATTAGTTCTTGTCAGTTAGTTTTTTTTTTAGGAGGTGATAGTTAATGTAATTTTCTTTGTCCTCTCCTATGATAATAAAATGCCATACAATGACTCACTTTGGCAGGTAGTCATGAACTATGTAAGGTGAGTTTGATCAGATTCATCAGAAGAATAATTAACCAATTTCTACTGTCAGTTGCTTAGAATCATGATGATACTTCTTGTCACGGATAACAAAAAAATAGATACAGATTTTGATACAAACTACTTGTTTTGCCACCAAGTGTATCCATGTTGCATTAACTCATGGTTACAATTTCCATGTCTAACTAAGGTGCTCAGTTCAATAAAGCAAAGGGGTTCGTGGGGCTAAATTGTCATATTGAAATATAGATACATGGCTGACCTTCACTGTACCTGCCAAATGGCCATGTATTGTGAAAATGTCCATTTATCACAATTAAATTTGTTTCCTTTAGTTTGGTGTTGCATGTGCTCTTGATGTTTAGTTGCATACTGCAATTCCTTAATGACTGATTATTGGGATGCAATTCATGTATAAGTCTGCAATGATCTAGTGATTCATACCTACAAACATTCCCCCAACCCCCACCCCCACCCAGCATGATTGGCTATTGCAGCTGGAAGGTACAGTTGAGTACAACCTTTGTAGGGTTTTTTTTTTTTTTTACATGCGAAGGAATATTGTGCTGGACTAATCATGTAGATTTTATCATATTCATTTTTTTTAAAAAAATCTTGCAGTTTCTTACCCAATCTTACTATATTATCTAAAATGTACAGGGTGCTCAGCCTTGTGCGTACTATGCTCAAAATGGATATTGCAGATATGGAGTTGCATGCAAATATGATCACCCAATGGGTACACTAGGCTACAGTTCATCTGCTTTACCCTTATCTGACATGCCAATTGCTCCCTACCCTATTGGCTTCTCTGTTGCCACGCTGGCGCCATCTTCATCTTCCCCAGAATATATTTCAACCAAAGATCCATCTATCCATCAAGTAGCATCTCCAGTGGCAGCACCTGAACCTGTTGGAGCAATCTTGCCAAAAGGGGTATTCCCTTCGGATACAATTATGAGAACTCAGACTTCTACAAGTGTCGGCAGTTCAAGCCCTGGTGGTGGTCGCTGATTTTTCTGAGCTGGTGGGAGTGATCCTCTCAGCACAATTTTTCTGTCACTTGACACAGGTACTTTTGCCTTCGACTGTATTTTTCATCATCGCGTAAAACATGCTGCTGCCGACAATGATTATTATCTTGCCCTATTGATACCAGTTCTGATAGGCCTCTACAATGTGAATAAGAAGCTGTGGCCTCTGTAGAGAAGCCGCGGTGAGGGTGGTTTTCTCTACCATCAGAATAAGAGAGCATTGATAGGTTACAAGCAAGCTTGATTCACTTGCAATTTTTGCGTTCTTCCGTTCATGTCCAAAACGGGAAAAGGAAGGTTTTTGAAGGTCAGGTTCCATAGCATATTGGGCACGGTGGTGAAGCTCAGGTCCATTCCGTCGGTAAATAATTCTCGGGCAAGAAAATTTTCACTGTTATCAAGAAAATTTTCACATGCAGAGTTACTGAGTTCCTCCACCTTTCAAATTTCTTTTTTTTTTTTTTTTTTATGTATATTGTCATATATATATTACATATATCATCAACAGACTTGAGACATGTAATTACATATATTATATATAAATGTTCATACTGGGAGCAAGACGCACTGTAATGGACCAAAAAAATGCTTAATTGATGAGATCTTTCTGTCAATATTGAAAGGGACAATTGCAGCCATATTGAAATGGTTTTCTTGGTGAGGTCAACTGGATAGTTTAGGGGTTGTCTCTTTTATATTACCTCTGCTTCTTAAAGTGTGACATTTTTTTGTTTTATTCTAAGCCAAATTATCTTTTTGATCACATTTGCAGAGAAGATTATTAATATTTATGACACTGAATAGATTTAGAGTGAAAATATATGTCATGATAAATTTAATGATATTTTTTTGGTAGCATAAATTATTTTATTTTGTATTGACTTATTTAAACCTAAAATTATTTGACTTAAGTCAAAACCAGAATTATACTCTTTGTGGGATGAAGGTAGTATTAGACATTAGTGTTGAGATGTACAGAAAAGGAAGTATATGTTTCTTTGGATTTTGTGGACTTTTAACAAAAAGATATGCATATGTGGATTCAAACTTCTAAAGTAACATATCTTTTGTATATCTTAGAATATGTAAATAATCATGAAAAGTAAAGTTGGTTATCGTTCAGGAAAAGACAAGTTTGTACATATGTGGATTGGAGTAAACATTAACTTTAACTCTCTTTTTTTTTTTTTTTTTTGAAACTACCTTATCTTTAACTTAAGTTGGATAGGTTAGCTCTTTGGAAATGCTGTAATGATAATATCGTAGCACACACCTATTCGAAAATCATAGTCCACTTTAGTTTGTCACAGTTGTATATAACTGTTTGTCTAACGATTTGTCTAGCCCGTTTACATATTGTTATTGTTTAAACTTTTACGTTGTTTCCGTTGGAATTAGCAGCTTATCTAGTTTATTTAAGTAGCTATTTTGTCCATTTAAATGCCCGATAAATTCAAATAATAGTTAAATGACAAATGATGGACCGCATTTAAAGTCTTTTTGTAGTCTTGTAAAAAAAATCTTTTTTCAAATAATAGAAAGTAAAAATGATTCAATCTTTTTTTATTTTTCATTTTTTTATGTTTTATTTTGTCATGGAGACTTTGATTTTTTTTTTTTTTTTTTTTCTAAGAGACGAGTCATGGAGACTTTGATGGACTACAATAGTTGGAAACTTTGAATTCGTTAATACAGAGTCCGAATCTAAAACTGGAGCCGAGATCGAGATCGCACATCATCAGCTGGTCAGGGACAGAGATGTTCCCTAGGATGCGATGCTGCGTGACTAGTCTACGGGAGGAGCCCGGGCAGTCTACGACTGTGGCATCGGCACGTGACCTTGCTCGTGGTCTAGCAGTCTGGACTCGACTCGGAGGAAAGCAACGAACCACCGTCGTCCCGCAGCGGTCCCACCACGGCGACCGCGCATTTATTGCGACACGCGGCTGCCCCTGCCTGCCCCTTTCCTTTTCCGTTTCACATTGTCCCACAGTCCCATTGGCGCCGCGCAGAGCCGAGCCCCTCTGCTTCTGCTGCCACAGCGAGGCGACCGAGCGAGCAGCAAACAGGGACAGGCCTATCTATGCGCCGCTGCGCCACGCCCTACTCGCCCCCGTAACAGTGACGGTTGCCCGAGCGCCACACGCGTCCCGCGTCCGCCCGTTTCGCTCGCTGTCTCCCGCGGGGGTCGCCGAACGGAAAAAAACCCCACCACCACCACCACCGCCACCAAAAACCACTGGCCGGCCACTCCCGATCCCGCAAAACGGCCACCGCGACGCGACCCGCGTACGGACGCCCGCGTAGTGCGAGTGCAGGTGCACACGCAGAGAAGAGGAGGAGTCGCTCGGAAGGAACCGGAGCAGCGCAGCGAGCAGCAGCAGCAAGCAGCGCAGGGAAAGAAAGAAAAAAAAAATTGTCGAATAAATTTTTCTCCCCTTCCCTTTCTTTGCCTCCGCCCGTGAGGTTCCGCTGCTGGCTCGCTCGCTCGCTCGCTCGCCTGAGCTGAGCTTCGATCGATCGAGACCGACCCCCGATCGCCGCTCTACGTACGTGAGCTTCCGTTCCTCGGATGGAGCCGTACGCGGCGTCGGCGCTGGGCGACGCCGGCGGCGGCACCGGCTTGGAAGGTACTACCGACCTCGTCGTTCGGCGCAATTGGGGTTCCGTGGGAGAGAAGGGGTTTCGCCTCGCCGCCGCTTTGCTTCGCTTTGCTTTTCGTGCCCGCTCGCCCACTTGCCGCTAGGGTTTTGGATCTCCGAACCCGGCACGTGCTGACGGTGGACGGACGCTTGCTTGCTTGCTTTTCGCAGAGTCGATGCGGAGGCTGGGGCTCGGCGGCGAGGACGGCGGGGAAGAGGCCGGGGACGACAAGCTTCCGGAGCGCCCGGGCGAGGCGGACTGCGCCTACTACCTCCGCACGGGTTCCTGCGGCTACGGGGACCGCTGCCGCTACAACCACCCTCGCGATCGCCCGCCTCCGGTGAGCACTGGCCAGCCGCTCCCTCTCCTACCCCTGCTCTGCTCTGCTCTGTTTTTGTTTTTCTTTCCTTTCGGTCTCGTGCTCAGCTCGATGGTTACTGCTGAGCTAAGCGCCTCTCCTATCTCCTGACAATGACCGACGCTGCGTGATGTGATAATAGCAGCTGGTTTGGTGGGTGACCAGTTTGTTGCTTCAAGTTGAAGTTTTTCTGCGAATTGATGGTGTTATGTAACGGCTTCAAAGTGTGCAATTTATGAAAAAATTGGTGTCTTGTGGTTGATGAGGGGGAATTCAGACTTCTTCCCATCTCATCTTCGCTCTGCCATACTGCTTAGCTTGCATTGTAGGCTGTTCTGGCTCTGCAGTTCTACTCCTGTTCGGATTGTATTGCCTTATTTGCATGTCCTTTTCTTATGTCTTGCATCTTTATTACTACCTCCATTCCAAATTATAGGACATTTGGGCTTTTTAGATTCATCATAGATTTTTGGCATCAACTTAGATATAGTAGTACACTGTTATGTCTCTAGATACATAGTAAAATTAATGTATCTAAGAAAGACAAAACGTCTTATAATTTGGAATGGAGGGAGTAGATAATAAGTTAATAACCAGTATTTTCTTTTTCTACAATGACTGGGAGATTGGAGTCTCTGGTAGGAGCTACAAAGAACCTTCAATAAACATGTACTAGTACCTAATAGGAGCAACGAATCTATCACACCAGAATGAATGGGTGATTGGAGTCAAATGTACAGACTTGTAGAAAATATTTTAGCCCGCTTTTGATTTAAGCGTTTAGTTGTGAAATTCTGCTTTGTTTTTCAGGTTAATGGAGTTGGAAAGACCGCAGGTATGGTGGAGTACCCAGAGCGTCCTGGACAGCCACTCTGTGAGGTAATTAAACCAATTCTAAAGCTATGATTGATATCTTAGGTCATAATATATTTTTTTTATTGTCATGTGGTGGAAGCTCTGGTTATGAACATTCTTGTTATTTTCAGTACTATGCAAAGAATGGCACCTGTAAATTTGGTTCCAATTGCAAGTTTGATCATCCCAGGGAAGGTGGTTTTGTACCTGTCACATTAAATAGTAGTGGATTCCCTCTACGTCTGGTGGGTGTTCTCATTTCCCACTTTTCTGTTTACTCTAGGATCTCCTTTGTTTATTTTATATGGAAATTTCTATGGTTAATGCAGGGTGAAAAGGAGTGTTCCTATTACATGAAAACTGGACATTGCAAGTTTGGATCTACATGTAAATTCCATCACCCAGAACTTGGTTTTCTTACGGAGACGCCTGGCATGTACCCACCAGTTCAACCATCACCTATTTCCTCCTCACATCCATATCCACATCTTGCCAATTGGCAAATGGGGAGGCCTCCTGTTGTGCCAGGGTCATTTTTACCAGGCTCGTATCCACCAATGATGCTTCCACCTACAGTTATGCCAATGCAGGGATGGAACCCTTATGTTGTAAGTTTGTACTACTTGTCATTTTGTACTTTTACTTTAAAGAAGGCACTCCATTATATAAATTTGGAAGATATCTTCGTTCCAAATTGGCTTGTCCAATATTGAGCTAAATAATGACAATTCAGAGATAAGTTCATGATGTCCTTTCTGTAACACTTGTGTATATCACGAGTTCCACGACAAAATAAAGGCAATGGCCTAGAAATGGAGATTTTATAAGACCGCAAATAATTGGATGCAAGTTAATAATTCTTTCATGTCTTGAAAATGCAATCGTAGTCATGATTATAAGACACCTCTGAGCGCCTAATGTTTTTTTTTTCACTTTTTTGGTGTTCAGTCACCTATGAACCAAGTTACACCAGCTGGGGGACAGCAAGCTGTTCCAGCAGGGGCTTCTTATGGCTTGTCACACCAGGGGCCTACCTCTGCCGTGACTTATGGCAGTCATTATGCGCAATTGTATTCTTCATCTGGGACTTCTGGCAGCAACATACAAGATTATGCCTTTCCAGAGCGGCCTGGGCAACCTGAATGTGAACATTACATGAAGACCGGAACCTGTAAATATGGAGCAGCCTGCAAATATCATCATCCTCAATACTTGAGAGGACCAAAGTCTAACTGCGTACTGAGCCCTCTGGGTCTTCCCCTGCGTCCTGTGAGTAGATCTCATCCATTTTTTTCATTCAGGAAACTTCTATGTTGTCTACATGAAATATAATCCATATTGGTTTTCATCCTTTGATAATCAGTGTGCATTTTATTGCTGATAACAATTTAATTGATAATATACATTCAATTTGCACGCAATGTGATCTTGTTTTGACCAATTTCACGACTTTTGTTTGCCCTAATTGCACCATTATTGATGCCTTCTGATCACTCAAACACATTCATCTTTTAGAACGTTTAGAATATCCAGAATTCATGCCATAAAACTTTAGATTGTGGCATTTAGGTAAGATTCTGATGGAAACCATCTGCATTTTAAATGTATTGATTTTGGACAGAACAGATGAACTACTGCAGCTTGAACATTTGTCGACTAACACCTTAGTTTTATAACCTTAGTTGGTCCATGTGATTTCTTCATTGTTCACTCGGAGCACTGGCCCAAGTAGTCAACTAAGCTGTTTCATTTTCATGTACATAAATCAAGACTTCCTAGGAATGAGATTTTGTTTATGTCTGAACTGTATTTCCATTTCCAAGTCTACTTTTTATGCTTAAAAAGTGGTACCCCTGTACTTGGTTTCAAAGATTTTTATTATTGAATAAGTTAAAATTTTGTGGCTAACTTTGCTTTGCACATTAAAGAGTTAAAAAACCCTCCAGTTCTGTACCATGATGTAGGAAAGCTAAGTAGTGGAAGGCAAACTGTAGGGTTTAACTGGAGCAAGAAACATGTGTCTGAAGCAGCCATGTGCCTTTGTGTTGGTATAAAACAGTTTCTGATCCATGTGCCTGAGGCAGCCATCCTTATGATAAAAGTTGGATAAAAGATTCTTTTCCATTATCACAAAATAAGCTGGAGGGAGAAAGTTATTGAAGATCTGACCAGTGACCAACTTCATTTGTCCTGACATGGATCTTTCTTTGGATTCAGTTTCTTTTATTTGTGAAGTTGACCCTTGCAACAGTTATGAATATAGTCATGCTCACATCCTTGTTTCTTGCATTTGACAAATTTGTTTACTGAACATAACTTGACACAGACAGATTTTTAATGTTCCACTGCAACTGATATGGAGCATAGCATTCTTTCCTGACAGTTTTTTTAGTAATAATGAAGCATGATAGCAGTTTTGTGAACATTAATGTAAACACACAAGGTTGAGATGGACATCATCTGTTGCCCATTCTTTTTTCTTTATGAGTTCCTTTTTGCACTTTTTTTAGTTCTTGTTTGTGCCTTTCAGTTTTCAGTGCGCCTTGATCTGAAGCTTCTCTTGATATGCAGGGTTCTCAGCCATGTGCTTACTATGCACACCATGGGTTTTGCAAGTTTGGGCCGACATGCAAGTTTGATCACCCGATGGGTACTCCAAACTATAGTATTTCAGCGTCATCACTTACTGATGTGCCAGTGGCTCCATATCCTCACAGTTTCCCTGTTACTCCTATGCCTCCATATTTGCCATCTTCTGATCTGCGTCCACAATACACTCTAGTCAAGGATTCCTCTGCTAATCCATCACCAGCGCCTGGAACTACATATGGTCCTGTTGGGTCTATATCAAAGGTTTACGCTCCCCACACGCTTATCCGATCCCCGGCTTCTGCAGCTGCTGGCATGCAAGCGTCGTAATGAGATACAGTTGAGAGCATTAGTCCCCTTTCTGTCATGAAGATAGATCTTGGGCAACCTTCTCAGGATTTTCTGCCATAGGTGGAATGAGGTCTCGGATTCTTTTTTTTGCTCCAGTTCAGACTTCCCGTCAATTGTGAATAAAGGCTGCAGCTGACATAGAAAAGTCTCAATAAATGCAAAGATAGGAACTGGCAAGCTCATTCACTTGCCATTTTTCTGTCCCGTCTCTGAAATGAGAGGAGATAATTCTGATTGTAGTATGATTCCGAGCTCTGTTATTATCACGTATAAGATGCACCGTTGCAGGGGATTCGTATGGGAAAGCTGATGGGTTCTGTAGCTCTAGCCCAAATCTTGTCTATCTCATCAATCATCTTATATATATATGTATATCCCTTGGAACAGCAACTATGACTTCGGCAACATGTATATCTGTATCTATCTATCTATATAAACTGGGAAAATGGCACGTTGTAACGAGACGCTTGGAACCTTTAATCGAATCATCAGAAACCATTCGCTGGTCATCCCCTGATCGTCCGATATTTTATTCTGTGTTGTGCTGACTTAATTTCTTGTTTGTATGTACGAATTGGTTTGTTTTAACGTCTGGTTTGTGACCGTGCAATTGGTTGCCTGTTCTGTACCGTACCTCGGAGGATCATCTCTGCTACGTGGGTTGCTTTGAGATCAACGCCGACAGGTGGCTTTCATCTGTCGATGCCATTTGGGAAGTAGACGGGTCAACCATACTCATGGCCCTGCCCGGTAAAATGCCCTCCAGGTGGTGCATTACATCGCTGATGTTCTCCAGGTATGGGCACTGCATATCCAATCCAACGGCAACAGCTCCATCCGAGTTGGGGCTAACGAGGAACGGGATTGCATCACGTCTGCACAGAAAACCTGAAGCATATGGAATGTTGTCACGATCGATCGAAAAAAACAAAGTTCACGCTTAATTCGTTTGCACGAGTGTCTGTACTATACAAGTATACCTGCACGCCAAGTCCAGAAGAAGCTTCCTAGCTACCGATAGAGCTAGGGGATTGTGGGTCAAGCACACGTGAGATGCCTATCAGTGTCTTGGACGTGTTCGATATGATCCCCATATATTCGATCGATCGCAATTTCCGCGAGCACGCACGATCAATTGATTTCCCTTCCCATCCTAGATTGAATACTGTTAGCACGAATCTGGTTCTTAGTAGGATTATAGCTACAGCCTATGTAGGCTTTAATAGTGAACCGAGGGCACTGCAGTGGTGCTCTACAGATATTTTCTTTAATTTCATGTTTAACCTTTTATAATTGATATTTTAAAGAGAGCTGGTACCGACTTCGATTTTTTTGATTCGATTTTTCCGCGGCGGGCACAATTTGCACCCGCCACGGAAATGATCTTTTGATTTTGCGAGGTGTTCGGATTTTATTTTTCGTGGCGGGCATTTAAAAACCGCCACGGAAAATAATTTGCACCCGCCATGGAAAATGCCCGCCATGGTAAATATCCCCGAGGCCCGAGAGCCCACCAAGTCCAAAACATTTCTCCTCTATCGGGCTTATATAAATACCAGGTACTTAGGGTTTCACTCCTCTCTCTCAATCTCTCGGACACCTCTCCCTCTCCCCCCCTTCCGACCCGTCCCCCCTCTCCCTCTCCTTCCCCGGCGACCCTCTTCTCTTCCTCACCGGCCGCCCGCCCCCCTCTCCCTCTCTTCTTCCTCAATCGCGCACCCTCCTCCCTCCCTCTCCCTCACCACGGCGGCCCTCCCCAACCTCGGCAGGCACCACGGCGGCGCCCTCCCCCAACCGGCGTCACGGGCGGGCGGCGGCGCTTCGGCGGCGGCGCGCGGCGCGCTTAACGCGGGCGGCGCCCGCCCGGTGCCGGCGACTCGCCACGCAAAAAGATAAACTTAACCGTGGCGAGGAAAATGGTGCCTTACCAATACGGAATAGGGCTCGTAGGACATTGGATTTTTTTTTTTTATTCATTAACCGTGGCGGGCATTTTGTCCGCCATCTTTCCTCGGGGCCCGAGGGCCGTTGTCTTTGACTCACTACAAGGCTCAAACCCGCACGGCTCGTAGGACATTGGATGCTTTCATGATCTTTCCTCCGGACAATTCGAAAAAAAAAATCTTGAGATTGTAAGTGATCGATGAACTCCTTATTCAATTACTAGAGTCGAATATCATATATCGTTGACAATATAGTGCATTTCGTACAAAGCGCTTACAAGCACTACTTGAAGGATCGAAAACTGGCCGGGATCGACGATCCCGAAGTGTAAGGAGCGCAATGGAGATACACTCAAAATCAGGCGAGATTTCCCGATGCGTAAATGAAACATAGTTTTTCTTAGTATGACTACGTAGCTATTGCTTCGATATTACTAATAACACTGGTTTTATTGTGTGCGGTGCCTCAAACAACCATACGGATCAAACTTGTGTGGATTCTTCGTGCGTGAGTTCCTCGGGGCACGCAAAAGGTACAAATCCAGCTCCGGCGACTCAAGGACTCAAGGAACAAGTGGAAAGGCGTACTACAAAAAGGCAACCGACGAGATGCGGTTCGGGCGCACGATAGCGCATATCCGCAAGTTTGTTCTAGACATGGTAGTTCATGAAGGCCACCGTACTTCAATGTGGACGAAGTGAGTGGGGCTGTTTTTCCACGTTTTGCGCCGCTAAGGAGATGGGAAGAGCTAGAGCTTAAGGACTATCTTCATCCAAATCAATTTATAGCTCGCAATTTTTGTATGGAAGTTGTAATTAACTAGTACTTGTTGGATATGAACAAATGGATCGATCGGTGAAACTTGTATATATGAATCGATGTATATATATGTATATGATATATATTTGATTATCTGTCTTTCTTATATATATGTGTGTATGGATTGATAGATGTATATATATATATATATATATATATATATATATGTGTGTGTGTGTATATATATATATGGCATTATATATTTACATATATGGCATTTTATTTTATTTTTAAAAAATCAAGCTGTGGCGGGCAACATAAAGGCGCCCGCCACGCATAATAGACTTAACCGTGGCGGGCGGCATAACGCGCCCGCCATGGATAACATTATTTTGCGTGGCGGGCGCGTTATGTTGCCCGCCATGGCTGGGAATCTTATCCGCGGGCGGCATGGCCGCCCGCCACGCGAAAGGCCACGATTAACCATGACCTTTCGTTGGTGACGGGCAGCCATGCCCGCCACGCAAAAAGGGGATTTCGCCCGCCACAAAAAATTTTTTCGGTACTAGTGTGGATTGAGCAAAAAAAAAAAAAAGACCAAGCGAGTGCATGAGGAATGAATGGGGCGTATTGTATCTGTGCATTTCAATTCATAATGTTATGCTAATTAATTTGTAAAGAACTTTGACATTTATTCTGAAAAAGAGAACTATGACATCTTTAGATTTATGTATTACTTAGAACAAAGCCAAAGTGGTGTAGTGTAGTGGTGTGTAGGATTATATTGTCAAGGCATCGATCTTTTGGTTATCAAATGCTCTTCTATTTGATATTTTTCTATTCTTGATGTTCTACATTTTGCTTGAGCATTGTGATCGAATTGATATTTTTATTTGTATTCTTTGTTATATCTATTATTTACGGGTAGTAAGATTCTAGCCTTCTACTCACTATTTACATAAATGATTTTGGCAACATAGACATTTTTAATAGAGATGGCTTAGTTAATAAAAAAATTGCCTCTAAAAATTATTCCCAAGCCGGACCGCTACTAGAAATTGTTTTGTAGAGGCGGCAAGATCTAGAGGGTCTCTAGAAATCAATTTCTAGAGATCTAGAGCCATCTCTAGAAATAGGTGTAGCACATTAAAATTCATATTTCTTTAAAAAAATCATATATTAAGGCAAACTCTATATCAAGGTTGTATAACTCGAAAAGATCTATGACTTTGTAGTTGATAATCTTTTTATTTGAAACCATTTAAATCCCACAAATTATGTTTGAATTTCTCACATTTTAAAAATACAAAATTTGAGTTTTCTAAACAATCCCCGATGTCATAGTTGACCCCAGCGCCAGCGTCGCCCCGCTTCGGCGACACGGGCGAACCACATCTTCCCCCCGCCGCCACCCACACTCCGGCCACCACTACCCTCGCCGCCACCGGAGGGTTGGGCGGGAGCCGTGCCGCCCCCCTAGGGCGGTGGCGGCGGGGCCTTCCCTGTCTTTGTTACGGGCGTGAGCCTCCATCCCGGGGCGGGGAAGGGGCCACGACGGACATAGCGATTTCGCCCGGCCATGGCTACGGCGGCTCCCGGCGATGGATCCAGGGCGTCCCGCGACCGGATCCGGCATGGCCCGTCCGCGGATCTGCGGGATTGAGGGGCAGGCTGGCCCCCCCGTGTGCGGGGAGGCCGGCGCGGACAGCAGCGCCGAGGAGGGCCATGGCTTTATCCGCGTGAGTCCGATGCGGTGGTGGCCGGATCCGGTGCCCCGGATCGATCCGTGCTCGGCTTCGTCCGGCGGCGAGCCGCTGCCCTCCGGTTGGCTTGGGAGGTCGGGAGGCGCGCCGCTCCGGGCGGCGGTCCAGCGCGTCGGTGGCCGGTTCCGCCTTCTTCGATGGCGGCGGCTTGCGACATCGGGGCATTTGGTTCGGCCGGCACCGGTTGGTGATGGCCGGACCGCGGTGTCGGTGTGGTTTGGTGTTGGTGGTGGTTGGTGGTGCAGCAACGGCGCGGTGAGGGGTGGTGGTGGTGATGCCGGGCGTCGGTGGTGTTGAAGGCCGGCGACTTGGGGGCCCGTGGCGCACATGTGTGGCCCCGCATTGGGACGGCGGCGGCGGCGGTGGCGGTCGGCGAGGGGGCGGGCGTGACTCTTCTTGCCGTGGGAGGCCCGGTGTGGGAGCGCCTCGTGGCCGGCACCTCTCGGCCATGGTGGTCGGGAAATGATGCCGGCGGACATTTGCATGCGGACAGCGGGGACAGAGGTGAGATGGTGGTGCTCCCCTTCCTTCTCCTCGACATCTGTGTTGATCCGGCGCCGCCTCGGTGGTGGGGCTGGGTGGCTTGCGCTGGGGTACACCCAGGGCTGGTACGTTCTCGCGGTGCCATGGCGGCATGGTGGGGAGGTACCGAGCCATTTCGTCGCGGAGGTGTTGCGGGGATGGCGGGGGCGGCTGCTGCTCGTCTGAGAGTGTGTGTTAGGTGCGGTGTGGATCCAGGCGAAAGCCTTCACCGACTTTCATGTTGGTGATAGTGGTGGCGGCGCCCTTTGGACGTCGTTTTTCCCGTTGGGGACACCACTATGGAACACTGGGCCTTACACATGGAGTCTTGGGGTGAAAACCCGGTCCAATTCTTGGACGAGTGACGGCGGCGCCATTGGTGTCGCGTTCTCCTTGGAGGCGTCGCTCACGGAGACTCGTCTCAGCCTGTGGCAATGTTGGTGGTCTGGTTGGTCCGCTCGCAGTGGTATAGGTGTGCAGGGTCTTTGGGTTGGCGGCAAGGTGCAGAGGGTCCATGGATGCTTGAGGCCTGGAGTTGACGCGCATGGTGGTGGTGATCTCGGTGCCGATTGGGCGGAAGTGGCGCTCTCTGAGCGGTTTCAAATATCTGAGTCCTGGGCAGTGGATTAGTGGAGTGTGAGGCGGTGGGTGAGGCGAGGCCCCCCACGCCAGAGTAGCCGAGATCGCTGGTTCAATGGTGCCGCGACGGGTTTCTTTCTTGAGGCTTCGGCCGAGCCGGGGATCGGCGGTCGTGGGTGTGCGGCTTGGGGCTGATAGTCCCGTGGTGGAGGAGTCTCTGGTAGCTGTTTGGGCTTGCAACGGGCTACGCCTTCGGGCGGGGCACAGCGTTGGCGACGACGGCGCGGGTACCGACGGCCTGTTTTTGGTTCCTCTCCCAGGTGGTGGTGGTTTTGAGTGGTCTCGACGTCCCAATCCGACCGGCCGTTGTGGAGGGAGGCTCGTGTTGATGACCCAATCCAACCGAGCGGAGCATCTTTGTCTATTTCTCCCTTCCGAGTTGTTGTAAATTGTGGTTGAGTTGCTATAGTAGGGTCTTTTCGACCAAGTTGAGTGGTGTTGAGGCTTGCGTCGATGTCCCAATCCGACCAAGCAAGGAGTTGAGTGGGCGCTAGTTGTGGCGCGAGTTGAGTTGATTTGGTACCTAGATGTGCAGGTGGAGTAGGGTACCCTCCACATTTGTATGGTTTTTCTGGCCCGGTTTCCAGTCAAAAAACTGGGCTGGCACTTGCCTTTTTTCTTTTTTTCGTCTAATAGAAATCGCGGCAAAGCTTTTGCCGCCCCTTCTAAAAAAAAAAATCCCCGATGAGAAACGACCAAAATCAAAGTTATAGACATCAAAAATATATAATCATTGCAACTGAGATTTTTTTTGAAATAATCAAATAATCCATGGTCCCCAAATTTAGTTTGAAGTCCTCACGGATTGAAATTCAAAAGTTTTAAACGCCCTTGAATGGAGAAACGACATCTATCCCAAAAAAAAAAAAATATGTTTGAATTTCTTACATTTAAAATTTAATTTTTTGAACGATCTCGGATGGAGAAATGGCCTTAAACCAAAGTGGTACTCGAATGTACCTACAACTTTGCATTTGAAACCTTTCTTCCTTTGAATTTATTTAAGGTCCTAAATACTTATTTCCAAATTGGGTAGAGTTAATATAGTGGGGCTCGTGCCCTTTAGTCACAATTGATTTTGATTTTGAGATGGAGTGGTCAAGGCAACTACATGTGAGACCACCTAAGGTAGTGGGTTGAAATCCCTGTGGTAGACATGCAAAAATACATTGTAGAGGCGGCTTAGGTGGCAACCGCGCCACTATATGGAGGCTTTCTAGTTGTTTCCTACAATAGCATTTTTTGGACTGATTTATGATTATTGAAAATATGGTTTGTAGAGCGAGCTACCTCTACAAAGCGATTTGCATGAGGCAGCTCCGATTTATGATTATTGAAAAATGGTTTGTAGAGAACGGTTACGAGCGACCTCTATAAATCGATTTGCATGAGGCAGCTTCGATCGGAACAAACGCCTTGTAGGGATGAACAACTTTTTCTATAGAGATTTCCTAACCGCCTCTACAAATATTTTATGTAGTAGTTACTCTCCTCGAAGACATAAATCTAATATAGCTTCTTCCGGCTAATAACTTGGTGCTAATTACCCAAGCAAACTGGCTGACACGATCGAATCATGATCGTCAAAAGGCAGTGTGAAACATGGACAATTATTCCAGCTTGGTTTTGAACAAAATTTAGCATCTTTGAGCTTGACCTGGGAGCAGTGCAGTATGCTGTAACTTGTGGAAACCATGCATCCTAGTCACCACCAGTCATCTAGTCAGATCAGTCGTCTAATAAGAATACTACGAGTGTTACGTAATAAAGCTATATTTGTCTAAATATTCTCGATCAGGCTGAAAACGAGAGAGAGGGAGAGAGAATCACACATGAAAGATCAATGGAAAGATATATCGATCGACTGGTCAGATCGCCCATGCAGCTATAGCCGTTCAGGAATATATTATTGTGTGTATTAGGCGATCGATCAGACCCCATCTGCAGCACGTGTTCAACAACTCGTCAAAAATAGTTAGGCCTGCACGACCACGAGGCTCGCCTTTTCGATCGTTCAGCTAGCTGCAGGTGACTATCTTAAAGATTTGGTGTACAGTTTACACGTACGTGAGAATATGTTGTGCCTGCGTGTGTACAGCGGCATGCGATATACGCGTACGATCCATCAGTCGAATATGATTCCCCGTCTAGAGTTTCTTTGCTGTAAGTAATCGCATACATGCTGTCCAGCTCAGTGACGACGGAAAGTGCGTGGCATGCATTCACAATCACAAGTTGATGTACTTAATGTACGTACCCGCGCTTGCCTAATCATATATACTTATATGTATATATATCGACCCTTGATATGGTTCTTCACATTATTCCTTGCTTTTTGTTATAATAAAGGAACACGCAAATTAAAGAGGCCCCCGGTTCCAAAACAGGCCGGGGCATGTCACGTGTAGGGCCTCGATCGATCGAGAACAGAATCAATACGTATGTGTAGATGTATGTAAACTGTTTCTACCACAAAAAGGTAGGTATATATAATTTCCTGTTCAATTTTCACTTCTCCTATGAATTTTAAGATGATTTCAGGCAACACACTTCTACTATACCAGCAATTAGAGCTGCCTCATGCAAATCGATTTATGATTGTAAATTTATAAAAAAATCATAAATCACAATTTATGATTATTTCTACAAAAGTAACAATTTATAGAAATAATTTGTGATTTGTTATCTGTTTTAGTATCGCAATATATCAATTGTTCTTATCTGACTATTGAAATATTATAAATTGTTAAATTTGTCTAATTTTTTTTTATTCTTGAAACAAAAAATTACACATTGTGTCTACAAAAATTGTAATGAACTAAACTACAATGTTGATATAAAATATATGCAATAATCGTCGCCCAAAAGAAAACTAAAATTCAGACACCTGAAATTTAGAAATCCCTTAATTTTCATATGAGGGGTTAAGGCCAGATATATAGTGCATCGTTCAAATTTCATGATTCTGTTGTTAAAAAACTGAAATATTGAAATTTGTGGTTCTCGATAACTAGGTATAGTGATATTTTACTCCCTTCATTCCAAGATAATGTACTTTTGACTTTTTAGAGTAAAATAAAACTTATGTATATACCACATCTAAATTTATATCAAAAGACAGGATAACTTTATAGTAGTATCTCTGAAGTTACAATTCTTTTTTTTTTTTTTTTTTTTTTTGAGGGAAGCCTTTTGGCGAGCTTTATTGATCAGTGAACATTGTTACATCATCTACCAAGGCTTGAAAAATACTGCTAGGGGGTTCATCGACCCAAGAACATGATAGTTTTGAACTTAACGCTAATCTAGCTAATGCATCCGCTACTGTGTTGGCTTCCCACGGGCAATGATCAATATAAACTGAAACAAAATCTTGCCATAGTTGAAAACACTCTTCAAAGATTGGTGCAGCAGCAGTGGCAGACCAGTCTCCTTGCTTCAGCATCTCCACGACTTGTAAACGATGCGAGTGAATCGGAAGACGATTGCATCCTACCTTGATGGCCAATTTCATTCCTTCCCTCAGCGCCACAGCTTCAGCCGTCGGAGCATCCAGCATGTTTTCATAGAATTTTACATTTGCAGCAATGAAGGAACCACAATGATCTCTGATTACAGCCCCAGTACTTCCTGTGCTCCGCTCACCATTATAACCTGCATCCACATTCAGCAGCAGCACACCCTCTTGTGGTTTCTTCCATCCTATTCTTGGTTTGGTCAACTTCTTCTCTGCCATCTGATAATTGGTGGCCAGTGATGCAATGGACAAAGCCGATCTTGTCGGAAATTGGACAGGCTCCCCATGCACTGCTTTTTTTTCGCGTTCCCACCATAAATACCAACCTCCTGTCAAAACCAATTCAGCCAGCCCAACTCGATTCAAATGAGTAACCTGCTTTGATAACATGATTATATCAGCCATCAAGACTGAACCTGATCGATTGGTCCTTTTAACCCTCTCGATGTCCTCCGAAATTCTGAGCACTCTCCAAACCTCCTTTGCTCTGTCACTGAAGTTACAATTCTTGGTAGTACACTACTCCCTCATTACTTTTTTTTCTGCCACGCAATCAACTAAAGATTTAAACGTTAATCTTTGAATAACACTTAATCTAAAAATTGTAGAGAATACCATTACAAATTTAGTGTTATTGGAATACCACACAAAAATTAACTTTCATATAGCCATATTCATAGTCATAAACATTATAATTTAAAAATATGAGAATAATGTAAGCGTCTTATAAGACGGAAGGATCGGTACCAGGGAAAGGATGTGGTAATAAGGCTCTCACTACTGGAACTTTGTCCTATGGATGCTTGTAGTTAGACAGCGTTTAAAGTTACTATATCCCTGGGATGTAGGCTTTGGTTGAGCGTACAGGAATGTCTGAAATGTCGTCTCTCTAGTGTCGTTTGTGTGATCTTATATGTTTGTCTCGGACTCCATCTATATATATGTAGATGTAATCGACGCTTGTACACATGGGGCCGGGGTCAAATTAATTTCTAACAACTGCTTTGCAAAACTTTCTTTTGAGAACAGCGGTATAGTATGATGTTATTCCTGTACTTGATTAGATTATCACCGAACACACACATACTACTATATCACAAATTCTCCGGCCAGCAGGATGCATAGTTTAGCTAGTAGGTAGGACACGTAGCTTTATACCTAGCACAGAGATTCAGGAGGAAGATAAGGCGAACATAAATTTTGGCACACCACAGTACATCAGCTTAATTTATACGTGAAAAGCAACTTTTTGACATACACAAAAAAAACAAGCATTTCCTTTGCGGCGTTCAAAACGTATGTGCTCCCTCCGTCCACAAAAAAATGCAATTCTCACTTCACGAGAAGTCAAAGGATCTTTGATTAAGTTTTACTAAGTTTGTAGAATATGTTATCTACAATTGAATCTCCAATTAAGTTTATTACGAAAATATATCTCATGAATAATCTATTGATACTTATCACATATTATCAATACTTTTTCATTTATATTTAGTTAAAATTTAGAACCTTTGACTTCTCGGGGTGAGAGTGTTGCATTCTTTTTGGAACGGAGGTAGTACCGTACAACTGAACCGACTCTGATATTTATCAATATAATCTATCAGCTAGCCAGTATGGCAAAGTTAATTTCCAGGGAAGAAGGAATTAGGTAGCCAACGGATCGGATCCAAGAAACAAATTAAATGTGTCATCACGTAGGCATGCACTAGCTAGCAGGGGAAATTCTAGCTATAGCTAGGATAAGCCAAAATCTCTCTTTGCAGATGCTCCAAGCTTGCCTAGAGAGAAAAGCATACATCAAGATCAATTGCATGCATCGAATCTCGCATTATTCCTGCCGTACACCAAAATATATACTTGACAATGAGGGAGGATCAATTTTGTTCCCGGCCGGCCGATAAAAGGCGAGATTGCTCTCGATGATGATCGATCGAATTCCCTTTCGCTAAAAAAAAAAGAATTTGTTTTGCTCTAAGGATGAGGACGTACATATATGCAGCTAGCCCCGGCCTGCCAAATTCTCTTGTGCGATGGCTAAGTAAACTATAGCGAGTGAATCGTATTCCCTTGTTGAGTAGTGAGAATTTCGATCCTTTTTGTTTTTCTTTTTTCGGGGAAAAGGTTGGTAGGATTCCGCACACAAACGTCTATATTTTTTCCTCGAAAAGCGATCGAATACTTATCTAACTTCCACAAAGAATTAACTTTTATTTATATATAAATAATGATATTTAGTATTTGCAAACATTTGCACTGCAAAACTAAACATCCCCATCAATAGATGCAAAACTAACTTGAGCTGTTATATATGGTGCAGCGACACGTGGTGATCGATCGCGCCAATCTCTGTCACCTGAATTCGGTCTGAACATAAAATATGGCAGTAGGTTCCAATTGTATGAAACGATTTACTGCTTGTCGATCCGGAGAGTGCAATTATATATGGATGATGTCGGATCGATGCACTGCGGCACTATCCACACACTTTTGTACAATCCGTGCAGAGCACTTGTGCGTGGATCTTTCATTTTCTGTCTTTTCATTCGGAAAATAAATATATTCCAGGTAGCTTATCAAGCACATTGGGCATCGAAGAGAGAATCCTTAACTAACACTGTTATATATATATATATATATATATATATATATATATATATATATATGATATATATTATATATATATATTCTCTGATTCCGTGTACACGCACTCAAGTTTAGTCTTCTTGATCTGTTCATCGGTCTCTCCCTCTCTAATTCAATTTCCATGTTCAGAATAAATACCATGCATCTTTGGCTCGCGTGACCTAACCTAACACTGTACCCCACACTACTGCAAACCAAGATATATGTTGTTCTCTGATCCCTAGCTAAGCTAGCTGCCTTACCTTTAATTTTTATCACCTAGCTTCTTCATATTCATTCACTATATCAGCATCATGATATCTTCTAGTGTACGTGCCCGGCCGTATGTAGCTAGCTATAGTGGTGCGTGTATATATTCACATACGTAACATATATGTATGTGTTGCATGTCTCTCCTACATACATACATCCATGTCACATCTACCCCACATCATCAATATACACCTTTATTTGGCACTTTTTGGCTGTGGATGGCTGGCGGGTTTCATGGTCGTCTATATATACACCCCTTGATCGGCGTCCCTTGCTTCATCAACCATCCATCCATCGATCCCGGCCTGCAGTACTCCCAGTAGAATTCAGCAACCATAATCTTCTCCACCAGCCAGCCCCAGCCAGCAGCTAGCATGTCGGGCGTTTGGGTGTTCAAGAACGGCGTGGTTCGCCTGGAGAACGGGCAGCAGCTAGCATGTCGGAAGGCGCTGGTGCACACGCCGAGCGGGCAGGTGGTGCGTTCGTACGCGGAGCTGGAATCGGAGCTGCGTGCGCTGGGGTGGGAGCGCTACTACGAGGACCCAGCGCTGTACCAGTTCCACAAGCGCGGCTCCCTGGACCTCATCTCCCTTCCCGCCGACTTCGCCAGGTTCTCCTCCGTCCACATGTACGACATCGTCATCAAGAACCGCGACTCCTTCAGGGTCGTCGACGTCTGATATCATCGGATTCAATCTCATCATATTTTGATGCTAGAGCTAGCTCGTTTAGCTTCATGCATCTCGATCATCAGTCTGATCAGTATCATCATCATCATCTATGGATGGTGAGCTCTTGTTAATTAGTTTTTGTGACTTTTTTTGTGAGGATCAGAGTACGTGCTGCAGTAGCTAGCTAGCTAGTGTCTGATACCGAATTGAAGTTGCTAGCTAGCTACTACTAGGCAGGCATGTCTCGCTAAATTTGAATTCGACTCAGTGTGTGAGTGAGTGAGTGTGTGTGGAGCTGATCTAAATCAGTAGCGTGTGTTTATATGCCAGCCAGCAGTGTGTGTCTGGGAGTGATGATCGATGTGTGTACTTAGTAGCTCAAGATCGATCACGCATCTGCGTGTGACTGTACATTTTATCGTTTGTGCCAGTGACCAACATTATTGATATGTGCATTTTCACTACAGTACATTATAGTTCCACTTGTTTATATTTTTGAGTTAATAACGTGCGATGCCGTAAATTAAATGGAGTAGAAACGTTCTCCTTTTTTTACCCGTTTCAAGACGAAATTATGAATGCAGAACAAGCAGGCAGCGCTGCTGTGGCAAAAGCGGCAGAGCGACCGGGCCCCCAGAGCGAAACTTCTACGGCCCATCAACGATGCCAAGAAGGGTCACGTACTCTCCGTAAAGGCCCTTTAACGAACGGATGCGCACTTTATAATTCGGCCCAAACGTGCGATACGAACCGCTTCGTCTCGGAAACAAAACTTGCGGTTCCCACTTAAGGCCCATGCCATGGTCCACAAAGGATAAGACCACGCACGGCGCCCCTTTCTTTCTCCGTTTTCTTTCTTGTTGCTTGTTTGTCGTTGGCTTGAACTGGAGGAGGAGAAAAGAGCTTGGAGAGGAGAAAAGATAGAGAGAAAACAAATAGAGCAGCAAGTTAGTCGTGGAAGAGGAGAAACACGGAGGTGTCTGTGATGTTATTTGTCGTGTCAACTGAGAGAGAGAGAGCAGAGAAATTAAGCGTATATATTTATTTGCCAAATTTCCTTTTAAGTATTCCTCAATTTCAAATTAATAAGCGTATATATTGATTTTTTTTTTTTAAGTATTCCCTCAAGATAAATAATACATTTATTTTTTAAGTACTTCATTTTACTATGCATCTATATATAATAATAATATATCTAAATGCATAACAAAATAGATGAAAAAAAAAAATTAAAGTGACCTATAATTTAGAACGGAGTGAGTATCTATTAACTTCAGCCCCGCCACTACTAACAAGTATGGTTCATGGCACAAGGAACTCTTGTTGTACAAGAAATGGATCCCCAATGGGGAGGAATTGGTTGCCGAATGAACGATCACCAGTTAATGTAAACATTGAATTGAGCCAAACTTAGTTGATTATTATGATGGTTACGGTGGAAGCTATCCCATATCTGAGCATTCATCGATGTTGAGCTCTGTTTGGACCCATACAACTTATAGTTAGCTCCTTTGAATATAAATGGATTTAATTAATATAATAGCTAATTGTTATCTAAATACTTAATTAACAACTATCTCACTAGTTAGATCCAGCTAATAGTTTTTTGAAGAGCAGTACTAGTAGTTATCATAACAGCTAATTGATGGTTTTTTTTTTTTTTTTTTTAAATGTGGTATACTTTACATATGACGGCCCGTCGAGGGGTTTGGCAACAAGTCATGTATATATAGTGTGTATATTTCAAAAGAAAGAAAAATATATATATATATATATATACGTCGCAAGAGCTCTAAAACTTGTATACCATTTGTATTAGTATAGAAAAGCTATTTATTATTTAGTAAAAGAATCAGACGGCCCTAACCATCGTTATTTTTGGCACACATATATATCCAGGCCGGCTACATACTCAATTATTTGTGTTTTATATAAAAATTCACATTGCCATGCCATGATTTATGATGACTGTACCTTGATGGTTGCAGATGACCTGACCAGTGAGCACCTCCCAGCTGAAAGCTGAAAAAGGATGAACCGGCAGGAGGACAAGCACCAAACGGCTAGGCGATGAGGTCAGCCTGGAAGGTGCTACTGTCCCGGTGTCCCCTACCGCCGAACCGAAGCAGATCTCTGAAACGGACGGACGCGCGGTCGCTCGCTAGCTACACCCTTCGCTGCTGCCTGCTACACCCTTGTTTACATGCTGCTGCCTGCTATGTTTAGAGTATTAAATGTAGGTAAAAAATAACTAATTACACAGTTTTTGACCAAGGCCTTATTAGTCTTTGACCACCGCCTCGCATATATAGATATAGATACTACAGATTATAATGGAAATAAATAAAAATATATGCAAAGCTATACCAAGCCGCCTCTAGCAAACTACCTGCCTGTCATGATTATAATAATGCAAATAAATATAATATATACTACTACACTGATACGCATGGACATTGCAACGCCCATGAAAACAGAATATATAGTTGAAATAAGAAAGGAAGTGCAGTTGGTCATCCATCAGAACCGGTCAGCTAGGTCGTCCTATGCGCGCACGCAGAGATCAGCGCGTGTACACACATCACAACACATGGCGGCTTGTTCAGAAAGCTACTCTGAACCTTAACGACAAACCATGATCGACGTAATGTCAACGCGACATGCTCTTGTTTTTAAGGAAAAATGGAAAGAGGCCGTCGGAATTCGGAAATAAAAAATAACAATCGCTCTGATAAAAGTAGTATGTGATGAACACAAAGCCATGACCGCGCGGCCCAGACTGACTGACCCGGCCTTTGGCCCTGCTTTCCTTGTCGATCCAGACAGACTCCACACGGACACGAGATTTTCCTTCCGGGTGGACTGACGATGATGACCTGCCTGATGTCCTGATTCATTGACCTGCCAGTGCCGGCCGCTTGTGAGCTGTGGCTGCTAGTACAAGCCAATTGTTGGTTCTTTGTGCTGCTCAACTGGGTTCAATTCTTCGACTTAGCACGGGTTCACGTACGTGGGTTTATAGATATGGGTGTATGTACGTGAGCGTCTGTGTTGTGTTGTGTACTGGAAAATAAGGTTGGTGCAGAGACGACTTGGGCGCGCCTCGCTCGCTCGCCAACACATTTGATTTTGACGCGTTCGACCCGATCCCATCGCCGCGCTTACGATCGCTCACTGCCGATTGGTCGTGTACTGGTGTTGGTCGGGCACGCACCAACCGTGCACCCGGCCCGCGTCTCGTGTTGAATCGGTAGTACGTACTATACGCGTGCCGGTGTAACCAACCACCCCTGCAACTGCATTGCTATTTCTACTTCTCGCTCGGACTATAACTGTCGTCGTTTAGTGCTCGGACTATTAACAAGCCCTAATAAGCTCATATAACAAATTAAAACACCACCCAGCACAAAGTCAGAAACACATACTACGTACTGTCAACCACACACACATTCGGCGTTAAACGGCTATTAAAGTTCGAATTAATTAATATTCAGATGAGTGCCAGGCCGATAGAGCACTGTACGCAAATTAAAGTTCCAAAGAGGACGCCAGGCCAGCGTTGTACCATCAAGCAAGCTCATCATAGTACATTGCCGTGTCCCATAATTAACTTAATCGATCCCAATTCACGCGAGATCTACGGCTCAACCTGTCCTAGGTGTATGGTGTGTGGGTGCGTACGTGAAAAAAAAAATACTGTGAAGCAGAGACATGAGACATCCAAGACCCCAATATTCCACCAGACTTGAGACGACCTGTCAGCAGTACCGTGCTGCATCCTCGCTGTTCATCGTAGATCGAGGACCAGTTAAGATGCACCAAGCGAATACGCTGTCAGGCACGTGCACTGCTAGATGTCTTAGAATGTAAGGGACTGAATCGATGTTGTTGATCAGCGTGGCGCCATTAATCACAGGATTTACATATGGTTGTACTATTGAATTAATTGCACCTTATTAAATTTTTTTTTTCTAGTAAATTCTTTGGTTGTATGATTAAGCGATTTATTGTCGTAGTCGCTCTTAATCGATTTTAACAAGTGTTTGGAAAACCTGATTTCATCAACAACCTGTTGGCGCTTGGCGTCTCTCCTCCTCCCCCGGCTCCTTGATCCGGTGTTCGTGTTACAACATAGAACATACTAGATTGGTCAATTAGCAGTCGTGTCGAATCTGTCGATTACTCGATTTAGAATGGTTAGGAGAAGATGAGGAGTGGATTTCATTTGCTAGTGCGTACTAGGATTTGATGGAGTAGAGAAAATGATCAAGCCCTCAAAAGTAGCTAGAGGGTTCAGGGGGAACGACAGTAACCGTAACTCATTGTTGGTTGTATGAACAATTATTATAGCTGTATTTATTAACTTAGCTGCAGCTCTCACTCGCCAAGTTAAGCTGGTGTCAACATAAGCTGTACGAAATACTAGCTGTATCACTAACCTTGAGGTCTCACTCGCCAACCTAGCTAAGCTTGGTGTCGCTCACAGCTAGCCTCGCATTGACATGTGCCGTGCAGGGCCCTGGGGATGCACCCTCCTCCGTTGTTCCGGCCGATCGAGGGACCAACTGCCAACGTGCCTACCATGCACGCACGCGAGAGAGGCCCAGCGTCCCCCACCATGGACTTGGAGGCCGTGCGTACGTCCCCCACCTTGGCTCCTACTGGTCCTCGTCGTCCTCTGCCGAGCTAGCGTCTCTCGCTCGCTACGCTACCGGATAATTTCGGCTTTTCCCGGCCCGAGCACCCTGGGCTAGCTCGTGATCCGATGCACTCGATCGCACGCACACCAATAACTGCCCACTGCCACCGTCGAGATCACGCAATCATGCCGTACGTGTGTACAGATCGAGGAGACGAGACAGGCGAATACGCCATGGAGATCCGCGTGTGCGTACGCCGCCTCCAACGGCACGAGCCCGAGCCGGCCGGCCGAGCGCAATGATGAGGTGGTGACGACCGCGTCGACGCGAGGCCGGCCGGGCACGGGCACGGGCAGGCCTACGTTGATCGATCGAGACCGGCCAACGGTCGCTGTCACGCCCTGCCCCGCCCCCGCCCGGTCACAGCGCCGCACCGACGCCGACGCGCCATCTCTCCCTCGCCTCGTCGCGCCTGTTTCCTCAGTCCTCACCTACTGCCGTCCCGCTCCGCCATTGCCATGTTATAATCCCCACCCCTCGCTCTCCCACACACCACCACCAAACGTACGCGACTCTTTCTTGCATCGGCCTGCCGCCGGCCCTCCCTCCATCCATCCATCCATCCATCCATCACACCATTTAACAACGCCATGGCGCCGCGCGTGCTCCGCGCCGCGGCCGTCCTCGCGCTCCTGCTGGCCGTTGCCTCCGTCGCCGCGGCGTCGGTGTCGGCGGGCGTCGACCTGTCGTCGGCGGCCGTGGTGATCCGGCGCGGCGGACGGACGTGCCGCGGCACGGTGGGCGAGTGCATGGACTACTTCGGCGATGACGCCGAGGGCGAGGGCGACGTCGCCGGCATGGCCACGGGCGGCAGCAAGCGCCGGGTGCTGCAGGGCGGCTCCGGCTACATCGGCTACGACGCGCTGCGCAGGGACAACGTGCCCTGCTCGCAGCGCGGCGCGTCCTACTACAACTGCCAGCCCGGCGCCGAGGCCAACCCCTACTCCCGCGGCTGCAGCGCCATCACCCAGTGCAGGGGCTAGCTGATCCATCAAGCCAGCCGCCCATCATTTCTTTCATCCCATTCCATCTCCCCTCCCGATCGAGTTCATGTTAATCGCGTGCGCAGCAGCTAGGATGATAGTCGTCGATCGGTTGCTGATGCGCTAGCTTCGTGCGTGGTGCGTGATTTTTCTTTGATTTTGGGTCTTTAATTTGAGACATCTATCCATGGACAGTGGCCGTCTGAGGCATCCTTGACTGGTCCATCGATTATTGTGGTGCAGTGGATATGTGTCTGTGCTGTTGCTAGAATCCCTTTCAGGCTGAAAGTAAAAGTGATTGTATAGTATGATGATCGTGTAATAATTCTGGTGTCTTTGATTTTGCCGCCAATCAATAATTTGCAATACCTGCCTTTACATTATTCTCTAGCTCATAAGTACGCCTGACCCAACATTTTATTAATTATTTATGCATGTTTATTCTTGGTCGATTGAGAGTGTGTGAACTTTGGCAGCAGGCCAAGCTTTTTCAGGAACGAGACGTCAATTCCCTTTGAGTTGAGCTGTCCCTTCTAACCATCAGCTGCACCCCTTTTTCTAACTTTGTATATTTGGGTGCACGGCAGAATCAGATCAGACAAGGCACTATGTAGCTAGGGCAATCTCTAGTCACATTTCGTCTATGAAGGAAAACGACCTGGTCATGTAGCAGAAAAGATCAATTCAAATGGCTCAGCGAACTGCCGGATTAGTATTTAAGATATACTCTTTAAAACTAGGCATTGGTTGTTGATGCCACCAACTGCGGTTGGGCTGTCATTTTTCATCATATATGTGCAAGTCAATGTACCTAGGAGCTTTATTGCTGGCATAAATAGAAGCAGATTCTTTAGCTTTTTCAGAGAGACAGGTAACTACTCCTTGATTTGTACAGCCCTATAGCAAAGTGAGAGTAAATCTTTACAAAGGCCAACCTGGACCACCTTCTTCCGTTTCAAGGAGTGGTTACCTTGTAAAGATTTACTGCACCTTGTAATATACTGAGAAAATATTTTTCTACTGATGATAATATTGAACAGAAAGAGAAATGAGTAATGATGTCTTTCTACAATTTCTTATAGTATTTTTGATGCAACTTAGTTAGTCACGAAAATAGTGTCGACTGTCATAATCTCTCTTTCTCTTTAATCCTGTCGAGGTTAAGCTAGTTATTGGCCATTTGGCCTTATGAGTAACCATGACTTGTTCGGTTTCCGCCCTCTTTCTATCCAACTCCATTCTTTCTAAAAATAATCCTGTCAATAATATATTTATTTATAATTTATATAAATTTTTAAATAATACGAATGGTTAAACATGATGTCTAAAAATCAAAAATCATCATTTTTTTTTAGACCGAAGGAATATATATTACAGTATACATACAAATACAAACAACGAAAAAGATATTATTGACAGCGGCGCGTTTGTCCCAGTGGGCCTCAGGCCGTTCCTTAACGGGCCCGGGCTGGACGTCTGGGGCCTTTTCTCATCTAGCCCTTCGAGCACCCACCCACCGCTAAACCCGCCTTGGCCTCTACTCTAACCCGTTTGGTGCGGTCGTTTTTTCTCCAGACTCGGTCTCGCGAGCTTTGCCTCCTTCCGCTTCTCGCCGAGAGAAAACTAGGGTTTTGCTCCCGGAATATTCCTCCCCCCTCCGCCGCCGACCGACCGACCGTGCGCCGCCGATACGGCCGTGCACGTCCTCTGATCCGGCCCTTCTGGTCCCCGGATCCCGTACAAGATGGTGCGTATCCCCCCTCGTTTACACCTCTCGATCCCAAAAACTGAGATGTGGTTGGTTGGCGCGTCTGATTCGACTTTTTTTTGCTCTTGTGCAGCTTCCCCTTTCGCTCCTCAAGACCGCCCAGGGGCACCCCATGGTAAGATCCCGGTGTCTGGCTTCTTTCGTCGTTATTTTGGTGTGTGATCCTTCGTTTAGTCTGTTGTGGGTCCTGACCATGGAAACTTTTGTGATCCCAGCTCGTGGAGCTGAAGAATGGCGAGACGTACAATGGGCATCTGGTCAACTGCGACACGTGGATGAACATCCACCTTAGGGAGGTTATTTGCACCTCAAAGGTGAAAAATCTAGTGCCCTTGATTCACATTGTGATTGGTTCTAGTTAGCAAAAGATTTGTTAAGTGCACAGTTTGATTTTGGGGTGAATCACTTCTCTGGAGAAAGCATGGTTGAAACTCAAATAGTAACATTGTGGGGTTCCAGTTGTTCTGTCCTAGTAGTTTGTGAGTTTCCTGTAGTTATGATTTATGATGTGGCTGGAATTGCAGGATGGTGACAAGTTTTGGAGGATGCCGGAGTGTTACATCCGCGGGAACACCATTAAGTATCTTCGAGTTCCCGATGAGGTATGGATTTCTGGGTTAATGATCCTATCTAATTTGCTGCAGAAATTCCTAGCTAATTTCAATTTGCTCGGCTGTTTAGATTTTTGCGCTCCCCCTGATTTCTTCCTTGTCATTATGATGTGTATTTCCCTCTGGAATCATTTCTTTGTAGTTTTTTTTTTTTCAACATGGGTAACCTGAATTTTATTACCATAAAACAACAAAATTACAGCACGATTTACTACTTGGAGTTCAAACCAACTCCTGACTATATACAGAACTAGCACTGCTAAGCACCGAATTCTGTGGCTTGCCTATTGTTTTAACCTTTCAAAGATCATTAAATTGAATTTAATTCTAATCTAAAAAAACTGTATAGTACAATCTATAATCATTTCTTTGTGCTACTTAAAATTTTGATCACTATCTGCTCTTGTAGGTCTTAATTTGTTTTATTTATTGCTTAATAATTTGATTGTTTGGAGTCAGTTTCCAACATAAGAGGTACCTATTGTATTACTAAAGACTTGACCATATGAATTACTTGATCTTATATGTAGTCATTGAGGAGGTTATTCAAGGTAGGCTTGACAAACTGAAGCATTGACTAGATAAAATACAGTAGCAAGTCGACCAGCATTCTGTACATAAATAAATCATAAAAGAAACTTGCATCTTATATCCTTCGATAAATAGTGCACAGATTGTGTTGTCCTTTAATTTAGTTGTCTTGCATGTACCTGGAAAAGTAGTCCCTGTGCCAATAAGATCATTTTGGTATCTGACAGTCATTTTAATTACATCAACAATGTGTGCAGAAGTATCTGTGTTCAAAACATGACTCCTGAGAATAATTATTTGCATCAAGTACTCCCACTTTGTACTTCCATAGATAAAACCTTTTTACAGTTTTCGCTTTACTGTAGAACAATGTTATCAAGCCGCCAAGTCAATCCTAGTCGCCAATGTACCGACCAGGCGACTAGTCCTCGACCATCGGTCCTACTCGTCCTATATATATCAGGACTCATACACTAAATATATACTTATATACTATATAGTACAAATTAAGCATGAAGATAACTCTAGGTGGTGGCTGCATGTAGGGTTGCAAATTGGGCTGAAAAACATGAGCCTAAGCGGCCTAAGCCATCCCAGATGCGGCCCATGCCCTCAGTTTCCCAGGAATTGCATTCCATCTTTGGTCGTTCAACCCCTAGTCGTCCGACTAATTGTGATTAGTCGATGACCTGTCAGACAACCAGAAAACTAATCGACCTAATCGAGTTGTAGCCCCTACTCGAGTTCAGGATACTGACTAGGATGACTAATCGTGATTAATCAGATGGCTTGATAACATTGTGTTAATATCGTAAAAGTGAAACTGAGTATTTCATAAAGTAATTAGACTGGGGATATTTCATGAAGTAATTAGACTGTCCCCAGTTATTTTTTTTGGGACATCACTTTTTTTTACCGAACTTTTTGGGACATCACTTTTTTTTTACCGAACTTTTTGGGACATCACTGACTATAACACGAAGTAAACTTCGTCTTGTGATAGACTTACTGGATCTGAAACTCCCTTCCACCAGCGAATCGTAATGTAACTTACCTGGAGTATCAGATTATATGTAACCACATATCTCGCTAGTCATTAATTCAAGCACCATTCTAAGCACATGTATGATGTACGTGTAAATTTCTAGTGAACTGCTCAAAAGCATAAGTATTGGGCATGAGCTTAAAAAACCTGATTCTGTTAGTAGTTGAGTTGTAGCTGTAATAATGTAGTTATGTTATACACTACTTGTAGTTTAGTGTCACAATGACGATGAAATAAACTCCACGCTGCCTTTTCGGGTGTCTGGTTCTCAGAATGGTATCGTTGGATTGTGTTATTCATTGATAAAACTCTGGCAGTAATTAACGCATACATGATATAATTTTGTGTTTTCATATCGGCTAAAATCCAGGATAAATTATTTACTGCCCACTCACTCAGCTTCCCTTATTTGGTCCCTTGCTAGATTTTCTTAGGAACTCTTTTAGTCTACCTAACTTTCATTTGTTAACTGTAGTTCAAAACTTCAGCTGCAATAAACTTGTCCAGCAGCCATAAGTTCTTTTCCAGTGTGCTTTGTTTTTCTAAATTTACAGCCTTTTCTTTCCATGTCATTTTGTTTGTATTATGTTATTTGTTTACTTTCTGTACACTAAGATAAATTAGCATTATTCTGTCATCCATGTAGTCTTATTTGAATGGTTCATTTCCTTCTTCAGGTGATTGACAAGGTTCAGGAGGAAACTTCCAAGAGCCGATCAGGTATGGAGTGGTTAACAGTACTTTGACAGTTTATATTTTACATGTTTGCTCTGTTCGTTAAACACATAACATATGAAGTCAAACCGTATGTTATTGGTGTAACCGATGAACTCGTGATTACCCCATGTCATAATATTAGTCAGGTTTGATCGAATCTAGTCTCTAATAGGCTTTTTTTTTACCTATTTCACCAATCATACCATGCAGATGCAAAGTATAATGTTTCTAAAGAATGTTGGATGACTATCTCTACCATTTTCATGCAACATTCTTAATTGTATCAGTAAATAAGATATGTCTCGTTGGCTGTTGCAGGAACTTCATTGGTTCCTGATTTAAATTTGTTAGAGTTATTAGTTCCACTGTTCCTTTACATCCATAACTTGATTTTTGTATGATACTAATATTGATCTCAGTTTGAAAATTAAGGACATGTTTACAAAACTGCGTTATGTAACAAGGATAATGTTGTTTTGATTAACAAAAAATCTGGCTCTAATCTTAATGATCATGTCTGTATCACTACCATGTTTTTCACAGTTTGCAGCGTGTTGGTATGGTTGACTATGCCTGTTTTTTGTTCTTCTGTTTCATGTAGGCACATCCAGGATTGTTTGTTTGTTGCTTTGTTGGTGTTAGTCATATAATAATGTCCTATTCTGTTCTTTCATTGAATTGATAAATATTGCAGTATTTCCTCACTTAGAGTTTGCATTGCATAGTAGGATTGATTTTTTATATACTGGCTATAAATGCAGATAGGAAGCCACCAGGCGTTGGCCGTGGAAGAGGAAGGGGGGACGTTGGTTCTAAACCTGGAGGCAGAGGCATTGGACGCGGCCAAGATGATGGAGGTAGGGGCAGTGGTGGCCGTGGCAGGGGCGGAGTTGGTGCCAAAGGTGGCAACAAAGGTACGTGTTTTTCCTACCACTTACACTTGGCTTCAGTCCTACCTCTCAGTTTCAACTTTCAAGAGATACCAATCTGTGGGACGCTTTGCTTATTTGAGCAGGTGGGGGCCGAGGCCGTGGCTGAAGCTGACGGACACATGGGACAATGCCGCTTTTTAAGGCCTGTAATTGTGTTGCATAGATTGCTTAGGACATGAAGAATGAACCGAGTTGTGGCTGGTTGTTTTGGGTCAAAACCCAGATTGGTTCCTGTGGTCTAGACATGAGGCAGCGACGGTTGCCTGGCCTGTCACTGTTCCTCAAAACAGTTTGGTTGATATCTGGAGTATGAGCCAATCAGTTCATTTGTTGAGAGGTATCATGATTAAATGACTAATTGATGTTGCCGATTATTTTGCTAGATGCGCACGGCGTGCTGAGTGAGCTAATTTTCAACGTGCAATGTTAGTAATGTTAGTATAGAATATTTTATAATTTTGAATTTAGCTTGCAGGGGTCACTGTCAGTTATTCGTTATTCTAAACCTCTCCAACACATGGATTGAAGGACACGTGAATCTATACTTATTTATTTTTGGAACAAATCCGTCGGATCTCGTAACGAATTGAAAGTTTGACAGGTCTTACACCTCTCACATCCGCCGCGCGCCCTCACACAGCAGTCCACTCGGTGCCTAGCAGCCAAAGCTCGATTCCTCCTTAACGCAAAAAAATCAATTCCTTTGCTTTTCCTTTTTTATTTTCCATCTCATCTCTCCTCTCCACTGCCCGTGCCGGAACTTCTCCCGTCTCGGCTAGGGTTCCCCGCCGCCATACTGCCATGGCTAGCCGCCTCCAGTGATCCCATCACCAGCAGACTCCAAATCCCGTCGCCGGCCGTCTCCTCCCAGAACAGATGCGACTGCCTGGTCACCTCCTCCCGACGGCAGCGTTGTACACCGCCGGCGCCAATGGTGTTGAGGACACCGTGGATCCCTCACCTCTACCTCTGATCCATCCGCTTCTTGATGTTTCTTCGCCGGCCGTGATGAACCGCGGCACTGATCGCAGGACACTAAAAACCCTGCTGCCAGCTGCTACTGCCGGCTGGTTGGCCATTCGTCCTGCTCCACCAGGTAACGGAATCATTCCTTTGCCCCGCTTATGTGTTTTAGATGTTGCGGTAGATTGATTTGCTGAAGAACCCAGCAATTGAGGTTGTCGCCCTTCTGTCAGTCTTTTCCAAGATAGAATGTTGCTTTCAGTGTTGCTGTACTGAATAGTTGTTAGCAGGGCTGGCCATTTATTTTTTAAAATAAAACAAATCAGAAGCACCTGATGCACGCATCCTTTCCTGTAGTCATTTGGATATTAGCCATGCTTCCAAGGTCCAGCACGGAGATCTTCATGGTTAAAAAAATTTAGTTTATTAGGTAAGTAAGGTAACTCCAATATCTTGGGTTTTGTTAGCTAATTTTTTTTAAAAAAAAATCAGAAGCACCTGTTGCACGCATCCATTTCTATACTTGAATTACTGAACAATCTAACTGTACTGTTAGTATTAGAGATGAATAGAGTCAATTTGTTTACTTTATTAGATTTGCGAATGTTTCTGAAACAAGTTTCACAGTGAGGGACCGCTTGCCGAATCTTTGTTTAATTTTTCTGCTGGTTCTTGAAACTTATTTAAGCTCTTGCAGATCAACTTGCTGCAGAGCCATTGAAAGTTGAAACTTGAGAGGCACTTGTAGAGTTGTTGAAACTTGAGAGCTGTACCTTGCATGTTCTGTCTATTAGCTTTGCAAACAGTTCCAGATTTAATGTACAACTTTCATGATTATTCAAAATATGTTGTTCCACTTTAGTGTTCTGGATGTATTTGCTACAATTTACTGAATATTCAAAATGAGGGTGTTTGTTGATTGAGCATGCCATCTTTAGTTCAGATATTAGTTAGCTTAGCATGAACCGTATTGATTATCCTTGTAAATAGTTTTCTCAAGGAATGTTCTGAAATGACAATTTCTATTCTACCGTACTTTTTCTGCAGACTGGTTTTATAATTATGTTCTTGCATATTACATGAATCTCAATAGGATATAGTTTTTTATTTTGATTAATCCGAACACAAACAGACCGGAGGAGGAATTCAGGAATGGGCGTATGGAGGATTCCCTTCTTTTCTTGACTCCACAAGGCAAGTCTCCAAAACAAACAAATTAAAATACTAATCCTTACATCACAAGACTTGAACTGTGTACTCTACTAGACGTGACCTTGTATGATTTCAGCAGGAAGGGAGAAGAACCCCCAGTTCATTGCACAGGTCGCAGTTGATTCCGACAAAGACAACAATATAGTTGTGGTATTACTGATGATCTCTACCAACAACTCACAATGATCGTTTTTGTCTTGCTTATCTTCTGCTAATACCTGTTTTTCTTTAAAGGTCTGAACTAGCATGTGTTGATCTCATGGCAGCTGTAAGACCTTTTCCATTGCTTCTTCCTGTTGAGGCTTCAGTTGTCTTTGGATAATTGAGGCTTTAGTTGATTGCATGACTATTTTTTGTTATCCAATACTGGTAAAATCATTTTGTTTGTGATAGAATTTTTGTCTGCATTGGTATTCAGTATATGAAGGATGTTTCTTTTCTTGTTCCAAAATGGGGAAGATTCCTTAAATTTTAGTTGAGAAACCATGTTTCACATTTCAAAATTGTAATTTTATAGCACACATAACCAGAGTGAGATTGGCCTCAAGCATAAAACATCAGGACAGGTAGAACAATTTTTTGTTGAACACTATATGTGGTTCTGTGTAGCCTCAAGCATAAAACATCAGGACAGGTAGAACAATTTTTTTGTTGAACACTATATGTGGTTCTGTGTAATTTGTTGCAAATTACAAGTCCTGAAACTCCATGGAGTTTGTCTAAACACCTTCTCCAAACCACTTGAACTGTTTTGTGGATGGGGTGGGATAACTTTTGTCTAATTATGAAAGTTAAGAGAGGGTATGTTGTTTGGTATTATGAAGGTGTTCTCTAAATTTATCAGTGACAAGTCAGGGGTAAATTGAAGAGCATAGAAGGCGGTTACAATGCATGGGTGCAAAACAGACTTGCTGTGAAGAAATCTAAAGCACAAAATGAACTACGATGTGCCCTATTATCTGTTTGCTCTTTTTTTTTACGTATATGGTTTGCTTTAAACATTTAATCATGTGGAAACTTCATAACAGAGTTCATTTGTGTCATGTAACTTCATAACAGAGTGCATTTGTCCGATTGTAGATTTAAGGTGTATTATTGTGTCATGCAAACAAATGAGTTTTTTTTTTCTGCTGGTACTTGAACACTTGAACTTGTTTTGAATAGATTATGTTTACTTTATTGGATTGGAGAGTGCTTGTTTTTAAGCTCTTCTCTAAAATAAAACCCGAACGTTAAGTTATACTAGTCTAAATAAGGCCTAAAGGAAATTTATTTTTTTTTTTTTTTTTTTTTTTGAAAAAACCGGGTTGTATTTCATATATAACGCTTTTACATCCCAAATCTTACAAAGACACCTTTGAAAGAAAGGAAAATTACATCCAGGTCTTTGCAAAACTCTCCCGTTGTCCTCGCCGACCACCTTCTTCAATCGCCTTGAAGCCGACCACCTTCCCGACGATGGACCGACAAAAGTTATTAGTGGCAACAAGTGTAGCACATCAGAAATACCAACATGCTTTGTAGTCGCTGAACGTCCAGGCCTAGCAAGATGGCCAATGGCCATCGCATCGTTGGAGAACAAGGGATCTGGCACCTCAACCACCAACCACCCCAGCCGCGGACGGCGACACTCGAAAGGGGGAAGCAAACCACCAGAAGAGGTGGGAACCTATCTCACAAGTTGGTACAAGGTCCGCCCCAACGACCATGGAATCGTCGGACGGAAAAGGATCCCGATCGTATTAGGGGAAGAGCAAAAGACCTCCCGAGGGCCCTCGCCCAAACATCCGGGCGCTAGAACCGGAAGAAGCCAAGGAAGGGACAAAGTACTCACCGCCAAGATCCGGCGGCTTCAAAGGAAACCCCCAGGATCCGGCGAGGTAGCTGCCGCCCGACCCATCGCCATTTGCGATGCGGTCAAAAGGAAGGGCCGGCGAAAATTATTGCGAAACCTAAGACTCCTACGCTAGGGAGGAATATATACACCGGCCGCCCGTATTCCCATCCTCCTCCCGGCGCCGACAGGACCCCGGAGTGGAGAGAAATGCAGGGATTACGTTAGCCCTCTCTCACTGTAGCTGCTAGAAGGGGTCGAGAGAGATACTTAATTGAATAATTTAATAGATGCCCCATATAAGCGGGATCGAAGAATTTAAAAGATGGCCCATTTAATTGAGTTACAGTAATAGAAGTTCATATTTTTGAAATAAAAGATGCCACTCCCATCTAAATGAGTTGTTGGTACTGGTAGAATTTAAAAGTTGGTCATTTTCTTTCCCTATGGTTTTCTGCATTTTGGAAAAAATGCTGCTGGGGTCGGCTGAATCGATCAATTCGGTTTCTTTGGTTATACGCAAAATTTGGTTCCTTATTGTTATATATAAAAAACTGAGAGCTGAAATGCTCTAAGAATTAGGAGATTCGAGCATTTTGGTTTTTTATTCTCTCATTCTAACTGAACTGACTGAACTTCTCCGTAGTAGCTAAGTCAACAAAACAAAGCACTAATTGTTAATTACTGTAGCTAACAATTAGTTAAAGGCTTGGATGAAAAATAGCCTACCAATTAGCCCTCCTATTTGGATGTATTACTAGGACTTTGATTAATTGCTAGGAACATACACTAGTACATCTAAAACATAAGGATTTCATAGGCTATTTGTTTAGCTAAACCTTTAACTAAGTTGTTAGCTTACTGGTTAGCGAACTTGTAACTAATTTTAGCTATCTTTTAGCCATATACTAGTACTTCGGAACTCCCCCACGTGATCAGATCAGATATTATAGGCTGGTTGACCACAGGGTACAATGGGTAAAAAAAAGGACTACAGGGTACACACGTCAAACTGACAGGTGGGCCCGTCAACACAATCATGGCCACGCCCTCGGTAGAAAGTGCGTGGAAACCCATCACCAGCTGTGCCGGAGGAAGTTCCGGGCCCCAGCGCCGTATCCATATGGACCCGGTCTAGGTGCACCCGTGACTCGTACCCCATTCCCTCCCGTGCTCTCGCCTCGTGGGTCTGGTCCATGCACCAAATCCGCTGCGCCCGAGCGCAAAAAATCGCTAGTACTTCGCCACGCCGCCCCCCTTCAAAAAGGGCAGCAAAAACACTGCCGCGGAAGGCGTTGGAGGCAAGCCCAAAGGGGGTGGAAAGCTTGCAGCCGAAGGCGGCGCATTGCGGTGAGCCTCGGAAGGAACCTACCCGGCGGCCATGGCGCTGGGGGTGGTGGTGCTGGAGGGGAGGGGAGCCAGCAGCAGGAGGATGCGCCGCCGCCGCCGCCGCCGCGGCCGCCGCTCGCCGTGGAGGCGCTTCGCGATAAGATCGTCGAGAAGGTGAAGGCGAACCGCGTCACGCTGATTGTCGGGGACACCGGATGCGGTAACTGCTGGGGTTTCCCTTCTCCCATTACCTTCTCGATCGGTTCTACTGTGTGTGTGCGCTCTGTGCTGTGACGAAGCCTTTTTTTGCGCTTTTGGGGTTTTGTTGAGGCATGGAGATGGATATATTTTTTATTGAGATTTTACTTACTTAGGTTTAATGGAATTTGTGTTGCTTTAGTTTTGTGCGATTTTCTTCTACTCTTTGCAATTTTAGGTCTGATTAGGGTTATCAGTTATCACTGGGGTTTTGGACGCGGTTTCTGTTGGATTGGGAAGGAACTCGAGGGTTTTAGCAGGACCAACTTTCATTCAGTCGTCTCCTTTGTTATCTGTATAAATTGCAAGGGTTTCAGGGGAAGGGTAAATTGCAAGGGGATGTTCTACCTTCTACTATCTTTTAGTGCGGAAATGGGAAATTCACAATTTTGGATTCGCATTCCAGATTCCCAAATTTGTCTTTGCCTTCACTTTTAGTGCGGAAGGAAATCCACCCTATGGATTCTCATTTCAGATTCCCGAATTTGTCGTTGCCTTAATGTATGCGCAGTGGAGCGAGATGCAATTTTCTTGAAATTCATTGGTTTTATCTATTCAATTGCCACCGTATTCAGTTCTCGTTCCTTGCAGGGAAGAGTTCTCTGGTTCCCCAGTACCTCTTAGAAGAAAATATGGAACCTATTCTGTGCACACAGCCTAGAAGGTTTGCAGTGGTAGCCATTGCTCGAGCCATAGCTGAATCTCGCAATTGGCAGCTGGGTGAGGAGGTTGGATATCATATAGGTCACTCAAATGTGTCGGATCTCAACTCTAAAAGGTACTTAACTCTGTTATGTGTTATCTGATGCGACTGTTTTAAGAGAAATTTGACGGCTCTCAGTTATCACGCGATACTTAGCTAGTTTATGTAGCTTTATTGAGTGGAATTATGCAACTCGGGTAATTTACTTGGAGTACCTTATTGTGCTGATGTGGCAGGGAGAAAAATGGTGTTCCAGAGTGCATTTTGCTTATTTAGTTATCATCATGCTTGACAAATGCTTTCTTATCAGGCAGGCATTAGCTTTGTCATAGTTAGTGCTCTATTTGTTGACCTGTGCACTTGGCTCCAAGATGCCATGCTGTTACACTGCTACTTTTCCTTCAGGGAGCATCCCCTGCACTTAAGCATTTTGAATTAGTGCCGGGTGCTTTGGTTGTGCATCATCCTGTAGGGATCGTTCCTCAAGTATCTTTCATGAATGCAGACTTGATTGAAGTCTTTACCTAAAGCATATGGTCCAGTTATTTGCCTTATTATTTATCTTTTTAAATATTTGTTAAAAAACTAGACTTAAAGATCTTTCCGATGATACAATTTGCCTAAATATTTATATATATGGTCCATTTTTCTGGGGGCTACCTTTTGATTTTTTTCTTAAGTCCTGTTATTCTACGTAATTTACTTTCTAAACTTATTTGACATGTGAACCAGGTCAAAAATTGTCTTCAAAACAGCCGGTGTAGTATTGGAGCAAATGTGTGATAGGGGAATTGCTGCATTGAGGTATAAGGTCATTATTCTTGATGAGGTACATGAAAGATCCGTGGAATCTGATCTTGTCCTTGCTAGTATCAAGCAATTTTTGATGAAAAAGAGTGACTTAAGGTAAGCAATAGAGTAATGTCCACTAGTCTATGATACACCATGTTTGTCTTTTGGCAGTAATTGTTCCCATCTTATATAAAATAAATAATTGTCTACCTGCTGTTAGTATGTCACCGTGTCACTATTGGCAGGTTGGTTTTGATGTCTGCTACTGCTGACATAACTAGATATAAAGAATACTTTAGAGATCTAGGAAGAGGCGAAAGGGTTGAAGTGATTGCCATTCCCTGCAGTCCACGTACAAGCATTTTTCAGCGCAAAGTCTTATACCTGGAGCAGGTAAATATTTTGTTTAACTGCTTACTATATTTGTCCATCATATAGTAATGAACTTTTTACAATGAACCAATTTGCATGATGTGTCTTCAAATCTTTTATATGTCTGGTAGCACCACAGGATGTTGTTTGTTTGTGTATTTACAATTAATCATATTGCTGATCCAATGTAAAAGTAACCATTTCCACAAATTATATTGACCCACTATTTAAAAATGTTCATATAGTTCATGTTTGAAAACTTCACTAATGTTGCCACGGGACATTGGTTTTTGTTCTATCTCACTGTTTGTGATTTTTAAACAGTACTATATATTCATCTCCTCAAGCTTTCTTCATCATGGTTAATCATTACATATTGCAACAATGCTTTTCAGATTGCTGATATTCTCAAGATAAATTCCAAATCACTTTCAACAAAATATTGTTCTGGTCTGGATGCTTCTGCCGATGCTGAAATAAATTATGATGTTTTTGAACTTATCCACAAGTTATTGTTGCATATACACCAAAATGATCCAGACATTAGCAAGAGTATTTTGGTTTTCCTCCCTACATACTATGCATTGGAACAGCAATGGATCCGTCTACTGCCTTTTAGTTCAACCTTTAAGGTACATATTCTTCACCGGAGTATTGACACTGATGAAGCGCTTCAGACTATGAAGATCTCAAAGTCTTGCCGAAAGGTACATACCCTCTATTTCTACCATGCCATACGTGGCCTTTTTTTTACCAATACTTGCTTCTATTTCAAAGCTATGTGGTGCCAGTAGCAAGAAAGAATGATAGCATTATACTTTTTCTTTCTAATTTTATGGAATTTCTATTTATGCTCCCTTATCTTTTTATAAACCACACACAGATATCAATATTCAAAATTAATGAACTCTGACAAAAAAAGCCCAAGGGTCTGTAGATAGTAGTGAGATATAAATTCTGAACTTTGACAAAAGAAACCCAAGAGTCTATAGATAGTTCGATATAAATTCAGAAATTGTATCCATATCTCCATTACTAAGTATGACATCGATTTTATGGCCATTGGCTTATATCACATAAAGTGATATTAATGGTGAACGTGTATAGTTGGAGAGAACACTGGGCCAAATCACGCCATACGTTTTGAAATGGATGAAGTTTGTGTTTGTATCATTTTCTTCTGATTGCAATAGCTTGGTTGCTGAAATCTCAAGCAGTTCCTGATCTCATTTATGCCTCAGTTACATGTCATTCATGATTAGCTGTTGAGGTTTCTTGTATATGTTATTTATGCATCAGCATGATATGTGTTTCTTATCCCTGTATGAGTTATGGGAAACTACGCTTCACCAAATATAAGACTGCAACAATTTCAAGGCTTATTTTTTTTTTAGGAAAATACAGTAGGGAACACACACACTATTCATCAAGGCATTTTTTACGCTATTCGAATTGCCTATTCAATAAAGTAGCACCCCCAACTACCTTTGTTATTTTATTAGTACAACTATTGAGACTGAGAGGTATCATAGCCATTGTACCATGCACCTTAATCATGTGCATGAGTCCAAATCGATTTATATTTGCTATGTGAAGGGCTGCCTTTTAAAAACCTCTATTCCTCTCTTAATTGAAAGGCAGAGCTCTTGCCATTGCGTTAAAAAAAAGGTGAAGCTTTGTGGCTGGACTACAAGAATACCCCATAACACTTGAAGGGATTTAACATAATTAGTTGTAACAAATAACAACACAGATGAACTTAGTTTGGGTGTGTTTTATATTTAGATTGTTGAAATGACCTGTTACCAATAAAGCACAAGTTTCTTTTTCCCTGCAGGTCATACTGGCTACAAACATTGCTGAATCATCGGTTACTATACCAGGAGTTGCATATGTTATTGATTCTTGTAGATCATTGCAAGTCTACTGGGACCCAATTAGGAAAACAGATGCAGCTGGTCTTGTTTGGATTTCCAAGTCTCAGGTAACTAAATTGCAGAAGTCCTAATGTTTATCTTGTTCAAGTTTACTTTTTATTTTGAAACTTCTGTAACTATTCTTTAATCTTTTCCTAGGCTGAGCAGCGTAAAGGCAGGACAGGTCGAACCTGTGATGGTCAAATTTATCGTTTGGTAACTGGAACATTTTATAACAGTTTAAACGATCATGAATATCCTGCCATTTTGAGATTATCCTTAAGGGAGCAAGTGCTCATGGTTTGTTGTCGCGGAGCCCAGGTCGATAAATGACCCTAGTGGTAATTCTTTTTTCTCTGCAGCTCAGCTAACCTTAGATCCTTAATTCATGCTTGTTCTTGTGATTTATTTATGTTATGATCTCGTTCATTGTTTTTAATTTGAAGCAATCTATGACTGTCCCTGGTGAGTTTGTCGTTGTCCTTTTTATCGAAGTGCAACCTTGAGTCCTTGACAATTAAATTTCATAATTCTGTATTTTTATCAAATTGCACAAAAGATTTCACACAATGGATGTACCTTTTTTATGAACTAAGAAGAATACATCAATAACATATTCATCACAAAAGATACCCACAATGGAGGTACTTCTTTATGAATAATACATCAATAGTATATTGATGTGATTAGTTCAAAAACTTGTGTATATATTTGTGGACAATTTTTTTTTTTTTTTTTTTTGCTACCTAGTTAGGTTAAGATAAACCTCTCACTATGTTTTTTCTTCAGCACTTCTGCAAAGAGTTCTTAATCCACCAGATCCAGATGCTATTGAAGATGCGCTAGAATCACTTGTTCAAATTCATGCTTTGGAGAAGACAATTTCTGGACGCTATGAGCCCACTTTTTATGGCTGTTTGCTCAATAGTTTGCCATTGTCATTTGATTCTTCTGTTCTCACCCTTAAGTTTTGTGAGCTTGGCGCTGTCCATGAAGGAATTCTAATAAGCATCATGTTGGACATCCAGCCACTTCCTATCATGCAGCCTTTTGGCTATAAAGAACTGGTACGTGGTATGCTTTAGTTGGGATATGGACCATACTTCATCTCCAGTTCCAAGTGTTGTGGTGGTTATTCCCTGTTATCTGTTTTACAGTGCCAGAAGTACAGAGACAATTATTTCAAGGGAAATGGCAGTGTACAAATTGGCAAAAAGGAAGCTACCACCATTGGAAATCTTTGTGCATTTCAATTTTGGGAGCGTGTTTTTAAGGTATATCCTATGTGTAATAATCCCTGTGCATACATTGGACATTTGATAGTTTTATTTTGCAACATGGATACTTTGATCTTATAACCATGACATGCTAACATGTATTAGAACATAGTTTTCGCTTAAGTTTTCAAGTGCTCTTCAACTTTTTATTGTCTGCAAATCGGGATTAAATTCACCCTGTATTTCAGGACAAGCACCGTCTGGAATATCTGAAAGATGTGGCGAACGCTCAAGAACCAGAAGAATCACATACCTTCCTTACTACACCTGAAGAGGAGTGGTGTGCAGTTCACAATATTGTCCCTGCAGCGTTTAAGAACATCTCTGAAATTTGTATGTCCTCTGCCTGTACTCTTGCAATTTATGAGATTTGGTACTCCTAGTACATTACCTTAGAGTAGTGGCTTAGTACCATTGTTTGTCATGCATTTTTCCAATATATATTGGAAAACTGTACAGGAGATATTTGAAAAAGGTAGCCTTCTGTTCGGTGTAGAAGTAGCTTTGGTTCAAACAAGGCTTACCTGTAAAAATGCAAGATATTTTTATACAATTTTGAGTAACACTTGTCAGTAGCTAACTCGTTCTTTTGACTAGATGATGATGTTATGATGCAACTGCACCGTTTTAGGCCAAGTTTTCTTGTCAAAATCAATCCTCCAAAGTTTCTTCAGCCTTGTGAATTCAACCACACGTGTCTACATCATAAAAAACTGGATCTTGCGGAAGATATGGATTCACTCTCATTAGGGGCTGAGAATTCTCACAGCGATTCACAGAAGCAATGTGCTGCAACTCCATATGTTTCGCCAACTGATTTTGAGACCAGTACCATTGTTGAAATGTTAAACACACTTGTCAAGGAGGTGAGAGTTGATGAAATTAATGAGTATCACTATGTTCAGTCTGATTAATTCTCTGTTCTACTCATAATGATTCTTATTTGGTCCACAGCTGAAAACACAACATGTTGAGGAGAAGACAATTTCTTATAAGGGACGACTTGGTTCTAATGTGAAGCCAACCTTGGGAACTGAGGCGTGTGTATTCTTTGCTAATGGATCGTGCAATCTTGGGGCAGCATGCCGCTTTTCTCATTCATCCCTTGCTCCTAAACCATTATGCAAGTTCTATCTCACATTACAGGTATGATTTTGCATATTTCTATGTTATTGGTTGATCTTTTATATTTTGTTGGCTTATGTCTTCTTCATTCAAGTTTGTGTCCCTAGCTGTTAATTTAGGTTGTTTACTTCTAGTAGCACGAGTATTGATAATATTTCTGTATGGCCAAATTCAATGCAATACACTGAATAAATCACAAATGATGTTGTTTTGTCTTGCATTGATTTTGTATTTTCTGAAATGCATGGGTACTGAGTTACCCCTCGCATCTCTGTTTTGGTCTCTGATGTTATGTTCTCTTGAATCAGGGTTGTCGAAGTGGTAACTCTTGTCCATACTCACATGATTTTGGGTCCTTCGTCCCTGCACCTGTCACATCTGGAATATGCTCTCAAGAATGCAGAGCCACCTCATTGTGCTGTACAAGGTTGCTTCCTGCTGATGGAGATGGGTATATTCTTGTCATGAATGATAAAACCCTGCAGTTCTCTAGTAAGCTTAGCCTGTTTTATGATGCCTGTAAGATTGTTGCTGGTACACCTGGTCTTCAGTCTGCTGCGCCTTATTCGGTTCCAAATGGCCTCAAGATACTTGAAAATTTGGCTGATCCATCTAGTCTAATCACTGGGCTTGAGCATAAATTACCAGTTCCTTGGACACAACTTAAGCGAGTTTTTTGGTTCGCTGACTTTGATAATGAAGAGTCAGACACTGAGCAGGCTCTCTTGCGCAAGTTCTTTGCGAATATTGCCATCAAGATCTTGTCAGAAAGGCTGTCTGACCTACAGGTCATCATGATCATGAAAAACACTAGATATATTCAGTTACAGGTAAGCTAAGTGCCATACCTCAAGGCTCATTTCAAATTCAATATCCCACACTTGACATTGCACTCAACTGTGAAATATAAACCTTTGTGGCTGTTTTTTCAGGTGGAAAGATTGGCGAGAGAATGCTTCTTTTTCCTCAGCGAATCGTTTATGTTTGATGAATCAACTCTAGGATGGTTCTCAGATATCTCCAGGCACCCAAGAGGGATGCAAGTGGCAGCACCAGTCACCTACGTCTTCAACATGCATCCACCCTCCACTACTCAGTTTGGGGATTATCCGGCGGAACTTCGGGAGGCTTTACGCAGGGATTAGTTAGGCCTGGTTATCCACGTGTAAATAGCTAGTGTCGTCTGAATTTCTTAGTAGTGAACCTTGTTCGTGGTAGTGGCACTGAAGCCCATTCTGTTTGACTTGTGATCTTGATCACACCGTCACACGTTTTAAGTTAGACACTGAGGGGGTAGTGGTACTGAAGCCCTTTCTGTTTGACTTGTGATCTTGATCACACCGTCACACGTTTTAAGTTAGACACTGAGGTCACACGTTTGAAGTTAGTCACTGAGGAATATTGTGCAACTCCATTCAGGTGTCAACTGTAGTCTCTTGGGCTGCTTGCAAGTGGGCGTAAAATGCTCGACCTGTTAACAACTCTTGAGTGCTTTGTTTTTTGAACCTAACGCTTGAGTGCTTTGTTGACTGTGAAATTTTACCTTCGCGATCTCATCTATAGTGTGCAAGGCCAAAGCATTTTGATGTAGGCTCAAACGAAATTTGTCATTTTGCCAAATTTTGGCGCCTATAACAATCTGTGGCCTCTGCAGAAAAATCAATGTTCGTGTTGTGAAATAATTTAATGGGGAATCATGGAGTGATGCAGGTCAACAACATGTGCCTGATAAGAACAATGAAGAAGCATCTACTTCAGCATCGCACTGTGGTTTAGGAGAGTACGTTCCAAGCAACAACGGAGACCCAATAATTAACTGCATTTGACCTAATGGGTTTGGAGTGGGAGAAAACAAAGACCTACTATAATTAGATAATAAGGAGTCCAATGGTAGGACGGTCCAGTGGGCCGCTACCCACCAGGGTTCAAATCCAGGTGCTCTCACACTTTTTCTGGGATTTTCTCAGAATTTACCGGCGTTATGCATTTAGTGGTAAGCGACGTTCCCGTCGATGACGACGCGCCAATGGTGACTTTGGACGTTGTCAAAAAACAAAATGGTGACTTTGGGAATCTCTAGATCTGCGGGTGCTCAGTTCTTCAGAGGTGCTCATAGGTGTAGGGTTTGCGTACGTGTATTCGTAGGGGTGAGTGTGCGTGCATGCTGTGAGTGTCTGCATTGTACTGTGTAATTCTAAAAAAAAGTAATAATAATTAAAAAAGATAGACTATCATATCCCCTACATCCCTTATGTCTGATCGTCTTGACTTCACAAGTTGGAGGCGGGGCTACTGCTGCTTCTCATGGCTTTGCCCTTCCTTAATAATATGTAGACAACAAGGTGCGCGGTGCAGGCGTAGCCGCAGCCGCAACGATGAACTCTAGGCGGGGAGCAACACGACATGAGACACTTTTGTTCAGCCCCTCCTATTTTTTCATGGCTCCGTCCTTGGTAGCGTGTGATGAAACCAAAATCCGTGTAGCCTATAAGTTATGCTCGGATTGAAAAGAGTTGCTTGTATCCCATGGCATGCTCTCCTAACTTGAACCCTACATGCCGCACAAAGGCCACTTCGGGTTGCCACGGGTCACGCCTATTCGTGGAGAATAGAATACTGAATGGTCAAAGATTAACAACAAAAGCGAGAGCTAGACCCACTTGCACAAGGTCACCCCATTGACCATATTGCAAAGCTGGCCATAGTGAAGGTCAAGTGTCCTAGGTAACCCAGTCAGCAATGGAGCCAACGCTTTGGGCAGGGGGGCTTGAGCCTCCCTACCGTTTTCGTGCACGTGGAGACCCCTATTGTAACATCTAGGAAAAAATAATTAACTTGTCTTTGCCCTAACGGGCTTAGAGAGGGAGAAAATAAAGGCCTAATTAGAGTCCGGTTAGGAAAAAACAAGGACTAATAAAAAAAAGAAAACTCGACTACTTTAAACTCTCCATCTCCCTTAGGCTAGTCTAAATGCATGTTTTATGGGAGTGTCATGCACATTAAATAGGGTGTCACATCAACAAAATTGTTGACATAACAAGATCATTAAATGAGGGAGTTTCATCAGATGAGAGAGGAGTTTCAAACTAATGCGCTCAGTTACCTAGTTTGCGATCTTGGTAACTATGTCATGAAAGTATGCATTGAGACTGGCCTTAAAATCAATATCTCGTAGATCGACTCCCTATGAAAACTAGTCCATCGAGTCTGTGTACTCAATAGTTCCATCAAAAGAAAAGAAAGTATTTGCGGTACTCGTCGCACACTCCAAACTGAATTATGGGGTCCAACACTTATAGTAAGAAACCTGAAATTATTTTAAAATTGGAGTTTGAGAAGGCATACGACAAAGTAAAATGGAACTTCCTCTTTGAATGTCTTGAAACCATAGGTTTTCATTCTAATGGTGTGAATGGATTAAACAAATGGTGTTAGGTGGAACTGTCAGTGTCAAATTAAATGGCACACTTGGACCTTATATTAAGAGTTATAAAAAAGTTAGGCAGGGAGACCCCCTGTCCCCTATCCTTTTCAATTTTGTAGCTGATGGTTTATTAAGGATGATAAACAAATCTCAATCTAATAATCATTTCTGTGGTTTGATTGATAATATTGTGGATAAGGGAGTAATTGTTTTACAATATATGCTGATGATACGATTTTGTGTGTCAAGCATGATTTGGAGGGTGCTAAGAATTTGAAAATGCTTTTATATCTGTATGAATTGATGTCTGGCTTAAAAATAAATTTTAACAAGAGTGAGATTATTGTTATCAACAAGGAAGGGGATTTTACTTCTTTATATGTTGATATAGTCAATTGCCAAATTGGCTCCTTTCCTATCAAGTATTTGGGTGTACTTGTTAAGTAGACTTCATGTGGCTGATTGGCTGCCATTATGTGAAAAAAAGTAGACAATTTATGTGGCTGATTGGCTGCCAAGTAGACTTCATGTGGTTGCCACATAGGAGAGTCTAATTGCCAAGTAGACTTTTCAGGTGGCAGGCTCCTAGGTGCCGAAGGGATCCATATCCCATAGAACTGGGAGACTGGGAGAGGCAGGAAGCCGAAGGGGGCTCGTCGTACACCTCACTTCTCTTAGGACTCTTCTGTGGCTCTTCCATCTCTTCTATGATATGATGATGTGGTTCTGCGTATCATGGTCGGCGGCCGGCTGCCACACATGTCAAAATTTGTAGAGGTCTGTGAATCGGTTGGATGCGGTTGGATGCAACTATAAATAGTATTGGCGTGCATGTCATCACTTGGGTGAGTTGAAAGGGCGAGGGGGCATTGATGGTGGCATGACATTAGGAGTGAATAGACCGGAGCCCAATACTTGAGTGACAGTGAATGTTTTTTTGTTGTAGCTTGTGGGGCATGGTGATGACATGACATTAGGAGGTGATAGATCTAGTTTTTAAGTGGAGTTTATTTATTTCTATATAGAAGTAGTAGATAGTAGATGGGTCAGCCTCGGTTAATAAAAAAACCAGCAAGATCTTGGTGGCGGGCCCTCCTCCACAGACAGCCGGTGGCCAGGAGGCCGCTGCTCCTCCGGGCCCGAGCTCAATGCGCTCGGAGAACGGCAGCGCCTCTGCCGATAGGACTGGTGGATCGGGAATTCTGCTTCGCGTCCCACTTACATCATCGAAACTGGCCCGGTCCGGCTAAAGCCCATAGCCCAAGCAACGATCGGCCCATTCTCCCACCACTAAACCCTAAACCCTTCCGTTAAAACCCCCTTTCTCCGTTGCCGCCACGCCGCCGCTTCTCCCCACCTTTACCCTCCGCCGCGAAAACCCTAGAACCTACCCGCACCCCCACGGCCCGCCGCCATGTCGTCCGCGACGCCGGCCGTCGCTTCCCCGCCTCTGAGCATTCCAAATCGAAGAAGAAGAAGCACAAATCGAAGGACGACCCGCCGCCGCCGCCGCCGCCGCCGACGCGCCGTCGCTCGCTGAGGCCGAGGAGAAGACTGATGGCTACTTCATCAAGCCGCAGTCCCTTGTGCCGTCCCTCGACACCTCCACCTGGCCGCTCCTCCTCAAGAACTACGACCGCCTCAACGTCCGCACCGGCCACTACACCCCGCTCCCCTCCGGCCACTCGCCGCTCAAGCGCCCCCTCGCCGAGTATCTCCGTTACGGCGTCATCAACCTCGACAAGCCGTCGAACCCGTCCTCCCACGAGGTGGTCGCCTGGATCAAGCGCATCCTCCGCGCCGAGAAGACCGGTCACAGCGGCACCCTCGACCCCAAGGTCACCGGCAACCTCATCGTCTGCATCGACCGCGCCACGCGCCTCGTCAAGTCGCAGCAGGGCGCCGGCAAGGAGTACGTCTGCGTCGCCCGCTTCCACGCCGCCGTGCCGGACACCGCTCGGGTGGCCCGCGCGCTAGAGGCGCTCACCGGCGCGGTGTTCCAGCGCCCGCCGCTCATCTCTGCGGTCAAGCGCCAGCTCAGGGTGCGGACGATCTACGAGAGCAAGCTCCTGGAGCACGATCCCGAGCGCCACCTTGCCGTGTTCTGGATCTCCTGCGAGGCAGGTACCTATGTCCGGACTCTCTGTGTGCACCTTGGGCTGCTCCTTGGTGTTGGTGCGCATATGCAGGAACTGCGCCGTGTCAGGTCGGGGATCCTCGGGGAGCAGGACAACATGGTGACCATGCACGATGTGATGGATGCGATGTGGTCGCTGGACAACTACAAGGATGAGTCATACTTGAGGCGTGTCGTGATGCCACTCGAGGTACTGCTTACTAGCTACAAGAGGCTTGTTGTGAAGGACTCTGCTGTAAATGCTATCTGCTATGGTGCTAAGCTTATGATCCCCGGGTTGCTCCGATTTGAGAATGATATCGAGACTGGGGAGGAGGTGGTTCTCATGACGACCAAGGGCGAGGCTATCGCGATTGGTATTGCTGAGATGACTACTGCTGTGATGGCTACCTGTGACCATGGTGCGGTTGCAAAGATCAAGAGGGTGGTGATGGACAGGGATACCTACCCAAGGAAGTGGGGGCTTGGCCCGGTGGCACTCAAGAAGAAGAAACTGATTGCTGAGGGTCTCCTTGACAAGCATGGAAAGCCAAATGAGAAGACGCCAGCTGAGTGGCTTCGGAATGTGGTGCTTCCCACTGGTGGTGATGTTTCAATTGCCAGCATTGCAGCTGCTCCTGAGACAGAGAAGGTGAAGGTGGAGCAGGTTGCAGCTGTGACTGAAGAGGTCAAGGAGAAGAAGAAAAAGAGGCAGAGGGATGATGAGGACAATGATGCTGATGCTTCTGATCCTGCAAAGAAGATCAAGGTTGAGGAAGCTGCTGAAGCAGTGGAAGGTGAGAAGAGTGAGAAGAAGAAGAAGAAAAAGAAAGACAAGGGCGAATCAGGATCTGCTGAGGTTGTGGAGGTCAAGGTTGAGGTTGATGCAGCTGATGAGAAGGGGAGTGAGAAGAAAAAGAAGAAGAAGAAAAGCAAGGAAGGAAGTGATGCAGATCCAGTGAGTGCTCAGAATGGGGATGGCACAGATGCTGAGAAGAGTGAGAAGAAAAAGGAGAAGAAAAAGAAGAAGAACCGAGATACAGAGGAGGCACAATAGATCTAGTTTATTTTGGCTTGGCTACCTTTGTTTAGAGATGCTGAGGAAGATTGAGATGCCTTTCTTGCTTGCTTGCCTTGTATCTCTGCAACTGCTATGCATAATGTAGCATCCTTAGGTTATTACTATTCTCTGCTTGAAACTGCTATGCCAAGTGGTGGTATTTTCGTTGAAACTCTTGAACAGCGATGGCTGTATTGTTGTTTCACTTACTAGATAATGCAATGAGTTTTGCTCATCTTGATTTGCATGGCTACCACTCAGAGATACACAGGAGGCATAATAGGTGTAGTTTATTTTGGCTTGGCTACCTTTGTTTAGAGATGCTGAGGAAGATTGAGATGCCATTCTTGCTTGCTTGTATCTCTGCAACTGCTATGTGTAATGTACCATCCTTATGTTATTACTACTCTGCTTAAAACTGCTATGTCAAGTGGTGGTATTTTCATAGAAACTCCTGAACAGCGATGGCTGTATTGTTGTTTCACTTACCAGATAATGCAATGAGTTTTGCTCTCATCTTGATTTGCATGGCTACCACTTAGTTTTTTTTTTTTTTTTTTATTTGAGCTTTCCCAGACTGGTCAGCCTGATGGTGTTCTTGAGCTAAGGTAGCACATCTTTGTTATTATTGATTGGATCTCAACATTTACACCACACTGGGACTAGGAGTAGCTTATGATGTTGATGTGGTTACAATTTTACTGGTCTGAGAACTGTGTTGCATCCTCCGCTGAGGTAGAAAAAATATAAACTGTGCTTTGCCAATTGTTTTCTTGGCTCTGGAGAGCATTTCTATTTGTTCCATGGTGCTAAGGGAAAAGAATGCTTGGGGAGTATTTATTGCTCTCACAGTTTTCTCCTGAATTCTTTAGATTATTATTATCATTTCTTCATAGTGTTTGTTGAGTTCTATTTTATGTCCTTGTAGGTTGCCATGTTGTACGTGACTCGAATTCCAGTTGTTTCTAAGGACCAATATTCTCATTGTTCCTTGCATTCAGACAGTATTGGTAGCTATGTGTATTTGGCGTTCTGTTGAGATGTGGTAGGGACAAAATTTTGTGTTGCTAAGCACACTTTGCTTTTTAGCTATCATCATGCTTGACTTGTCTTTTATTATCAGGTGTGTACTATGTGGTTAGGCATGGCTTGTGCACGGGCCCCAACCTCCAAGATGCCAGGGTGCTACTTCATATTCTTAAGTGAACATACCATGCACTCAATTATTTTGAATTAACAGTGGTGCTCTAGGTCTGCATCCCCTAGGATCTCTCAACAGGGTATTGATATGATACTCCACTTGGTGCGAATGGGACTTCAATGGTTAAATTCAGTTCCAGAGAATGCTCGGAGTGAATGATGTTGTGAATGTTTATTGAGGCAATTGTTGTCCCTGTCTGGATCAAACCATAGCTGTTGTACAGGGTCCTTTTCTCTATCAGGAATCTGAGGTATCCATTCATAATCTAATAAAGTTCAGAGAAGTGCAGGCAAGCTGCTAAAGTCAATATGTGCATTGTATAATCAAAATCTAGCATGATAATAAGTTAGGCATGCAAACGTTAAGACTGAACATCTTGTGGTTTTATTTTTGTCAGTTTACACCATTTCTTAATGTTTATGGCAAACCTGTTTGAACATTCTCAGCCTACAAATCTGTAGTGTAGTCGACAGGTGACATTGTTCTCAACTTACAAAGCATAATTTCTGCTAGTTATTTTCATCAAAAAAAAAAAAAAAAATCTGCTAGTGATTGTTTAAGTGGAAAGTTTGGCATGAAAGCTGCCTTTTCCTCAGTGAATCATCATTCATCAGTCACCTAGCTACATTTTCCACATGCGCCTTTCCAGTTTCCACTATCCCATTCTGGTGTTCCTCCAGCAGAGCTTCATGCAGGGATTAGTGCAGCTGGGCCAGGTTCTCCCTCCCTTGATCCGCTTTTGCAGAAGTGCCACCTGAATTCCTTGCTAGGGAGCCTTGTTCAATGTTCATGTATCATCACTTTGCATTGTTGCTATTAGTAACTTGTAATGTTCGATATGGATTTTGTACAGAATGTTCTGATGACCAGAACGCCTATGACCTGTTGCTTTCTACACTACCTTCAAGTTTCTATCCATCCGTGCCCGTTGTTGCAAACATTGTAAGGCTTTATGAGCCTCACAAGTCTTGAGTTCTTGATCCACTGACATAGTAAGAACCAGCATGTATGTTGGCTTCACTTGCTGATGATCCTCATAGGGAGAAGAAAATAAAAACTATTAGACCTAACGACAAGTGGATCCCACGAATTTGAGGACTGGAACATAGAATGCCAGGGTCTCGCAACCCTAAATAGGGACCCTAACATTTGTGAGTGTTATTGCGGTCTGGCCACTATAGATAGGTCTTTACACCAAATGCAATAGAACATTAAGATACTGTGGTGGTAAGAAAAAAGAAGGAAGAGGGGTGGGTTGTCTAGGATGTTGCCCTTGCAGCGAGGTAAATCACCATACAACGGGTTGATTGGGGTAGGATACAAGTGAGACCATGTGTGGATCATAATATTCTGGTGCTAAGGGTAACGATAAGGTTCTGTTTCAGGTACACAAATTTTATTAGAATTATATACTCAATACATCCCAAATTATAAGACATTTGGCTTTTTTTGACACTAAATTGACCACTCGTCTTATTTAAAAATGTATGTAAAATATCACTTTCTTTTGTCATGGCTTGGTTTATTAATAAAAGTTCTCAAGGATTACTTAAATTTGACTATATTACATAGATTTTTTTTAAATAAAACTAGTGGTCAAACTTGAGTTAAAAAAATCAAACGTCTTATAATTTGTGATGAAGATAGTGTGTAACTAGAAAATAGACTAGGCACGGTATCTGAACAAACTAAATTTATGAATGGCCCTACAGAGTGATCCGAGCACCTGAAAATTTAGAGGAGACCAAATGGCTTAGTTGATATACTATGTATTGCTAGTAATGGGACAAATTTTAAGTCACGTTCCATATATTTAGACCAATGTTCAAACGTTGCCACACAAAGGAGAGCAATTCTGTTTTTTGAAGCAATGGATAAGAAAGTCATTGGTGTACAAGATCCAAGCACTCGAGTAGCCTAGCGCAATTTAGTTCTAGTCTCGTTACAAGTGTAGCTAGCGTCCTAGCCTGCAAATTGGTTCTATACTTCTATGGACTTATTTTTATTACACGAGCCATGTGGTTTTTATGTGACAATACTATTGGGGTGTTTAGTTGGTGAAATATTTTGGGTTGAAATCTTGAAGCGTTTTTCGTTTGTATTTGGTAATTATGGTCCAACCATAGACTAACAGGCTTAAAAGATTCGACTTTTCAACCAAACTGTGCAATTAGTTTTTATATTTACCTACATTTAATGCTTCAAAAATACGTTAAGAGATTTGATGTGACGGACGAACTCATAGACTTTTTTGGGTTCCTGTAGCAGCAACTGAACACTTCCTATCATCAGTTTTCAAAGCATATTCTTTCACGTTGGCAGCGCAACCTGTGGCAGAATACTGACAGGTTATGTATGCAGTGACCAAAAGCAAAGCAAAGCAACACACGTATGGGGTGAATTTCGCCAAACTGAATATAGGAGAATATTTGCAAACTGCATCGCTTACCACCACAGCAACTCAAGATGGGGACGGTTCGGGTCGACCCGATGGTTCATTGAACCACTCCTTCTACGATTTATGAAGCCTGCTTGGTCCAATGGTTCAAAGACACTCGAAACACCCGTCGGGGAGCAGAGCCAAAGCAGCAGCAGCGTCTCTGAAATCTGAGTCCGCCTTTGATCTAATGCAAGTACTGACCAAAAACTCTGCTCTCTGACTCCGATTTCATTGTGTTTTTTCTGCTTTCTTGTTACTATAAAGTGGTTGAGCCTATCCATAAACGAAAAAAGAACTGTAACTTAGAGCAGAAATATTTGTTTCGTCCCCCATGACGAAGATGAGCGCAGCGGAGCTTTTGTCGATGGAGCTGATGAGCTCAGGTTCAAAAAAAAGAAAAAATGGAGCGTCCGTTGGAGCCCAACAAAGGGATGGGAATGGAGGAATCGGTGCTCAGCCACGTTTCCTCCACCCCACCCCCACCTTGAACAGCAACTTATTTCATAAACCACAATGAAAATTACCCATTCAAAATATCACTAAAAAATAAATAATCTAATAATTTTTTAAATTAGAAATACAATTTAAACTGCTCAAGAAAGGAAGTTTCCCATCTCTCTGCAATAATTTTAATTTTGAATTTAACTTGTTGGGGCCCTCCAAAAGGGAGAATCCCCTCCAATTAATTTTGAATTTGACTTAGTTGGGGCCTCCAAAAAAGAGAGTCCCCTCCAAAAATTGGCGTATGCTGCTATTTGCGGCGCACACACGGTATTCTTTAGTAAAAGGCGAAAGAATAGTTCGCTCTGTGTGCACCGCGCAGCTGCGTGCTTTCTGAAGGTCGCCCTGGCCCTTGTTATATGACCTTCGCTTGGACTGCGACGTTGCTAGTGAAGCGAGGTGGTACTAACAACGCTCCCGAACCAACGTCTCATTCGTTCTACCGCTCCGCCGCGGCCGTGGCTGCACAAACAACAACTGGGCCAGGCCCGTTACTAACACTATGAGAGTGTGTGTCACTCACTCACTCACTCCGCACAGCAATTGCTGATGGACCGGCCCAGCAGCGATGTGCTTTGCTCTCCTCTAGTGTAGACCTTTACACGTTGGCAGGCGCGAACAAGCGAACGACATTTGGAGGTTCAAGAAAAAAAAATGCTGAGTGTGAGTTTTATTTGGCCAACCAGCGTGGACAAAAAACAACTCAGTCACTAAAGCAGCGTCACATATTCACAGCAGCATGTTGTGTACTCAAATATCTTCTTCTGATTTGTAATTCATCAAGAGTTGGCTACGAAAAGTAGTAGGGGAATTTGCGCTATAACAAGAATTTAAATTACAAATACAAATTTGCGTAGCACTACTCTGTACTGATTTTCTTGTATTTCTTTTCTGTATAAAATAGCATTGATGTCGGTCCTTATACTTTTTGAAGAAAAGATGCAATACATCATTCTTGATCATTGGGAGGAATATGTGTAGCTCCTGCCAACTCGATAATAATTCAACAAACCTTGATCATGGTTGTGCTTGTTCCCTTGGAAGTTGTGTACAACTATTTTACATAATTCAACATCGAGAAACTTTGCCCAGCTGCATAGTTTTATTTATTGGAAAAGATATTAGAATGCAAATTTCACCACCGGTAAACATTCCACGATGGACCTATATACATTTTCATGTACGATCAATGTCTATATATAAAAAAAAGCATTATTTTTTAATCAATTTATCTAAAAGCGAAATTCAACATGAACCTTAAAATGCCTCCCTCTCAACGTACTCCCTCTATCTCGAATTTGCTGACACTTTAGCTATGATTTTAGACGAATAAAATGTTATTTGTCTAGATTCATGGTTAAAGTGCTACTTTTGGGTGAAAGGAGTATGTATTATGATGGTCTGATGGACGTATCCAAGAACGAAATCCGTATTCTGGTACTATAAAACTGTAGCAAGTGGTGTGGTTGGATAACTAACCATTTGATACGTTTTTTTTTTGTTTAAAAAAAAAGACATCCAAAAACAAAAGCCAGATTTTGCACCGGTTTGCTATTTCCCCGTTATAACTATATAAGCCAGTTTGACGTTTTCAGTCATCGGTTTTGGTATATAGACATATGTACTCCGTAGTAATGGTTAGAAATGTAAGAAAATAGATGTATAAAAAAAGTCAAAGCAAATAGTACATTGAAATGGAGCAAGGGGACGTTGCACGTAGAGTACGCTAGGTGTTGTTTCATTTTTGCACGTCTTCTAGTCCTTGTAGCGTCTGCGACGGCTGGCGCAAGTTAACTTTTACTAGAATTTTATAAGTCAAACTCTATACGCGTGGATAAATTTTGTAAAAAAGAACAGTACACTAAAAGATTCAAATCCATTTTATGAGATTTAATAATACTAATTTGGTATCATATTTATTGGCGTTCTTTTCAATAAATAAACCAAAATTCAAAACTTTGTTGACAACGAAAGATTGGAGTACTCGGTGCTAAACATTGAATTAATGACCCTCCCACGAGCCACGTCGCGCGGCGACGATCCATCGGCTGCCAGCGCAGCGAGTGGCGCCCCGCTGCTGCTGCTGCCACCACACGCCGCGTGGAGTGACCCTGACCCTGTTTCCTGCCCCGTCCCCGCGGATGATGCCGTCGGCGGTCGGCCAAAGCCGACTTCCACCCAACCAGATACGACCTGGCCAGGTGACGCCTTGCGCTCGCGCACCCCCCGTCGGCCGCCTCCACCAGTCGGCGCCTCGCCCGCACCGGACGCCACGCGCCTCCCCGCCGCGCCAAGCGACAACGGGAAACGGGGGCAGAACCAGTCTGATCCGCGGGGCCCGGCGTGTCCGGGTGTTGGCCCGCCTGCTGGTGCTGGTGCTGGTGCTGGCCTGGCATTATTTTTTCGCGCACCACTGGCTTGGAAAACCCGAGGCGGGCGCGCGAGGTTCGCCGCGCGGGCGGGCGTCCGAGACCGAGAGCGACGCGCAGAACCGCTGCGCCGCGCCCTGGAAAAGGCGACGCCGGCCGCCGCGTTAGAACGTGACGCGCACTGACGCTCCCCCCCTCCTCCTCCTCCACCCCTCGAGGTCAAAGTCGCGCCGCGCACCTCACTCACCTCGCAAGTGACCTGTGACGTGATACGCGGCTCGTGGCGGGCAGACGGCGCAATCGGTGCGCGGACGATGGGATTTTCTTTAGAAAACAAGCTACACGGTGCTCCACGTCTCCACTTTTTTTCTTTTTTTTTTTGGAGTGAAACCTCCGAATCATGCAGCAGATCAGCCTACTATGGTAGTACGCCGTTGTCGACTTGTTGTAAGCCCCTCGTGCCCACCCACCACAAAGTCCACAACACACAGACGTTACGTTATCCAGCGGCTGAGGGGGCTGACGACGTATCAAACATCAATCATCACTGAGCAACGAGTGGAGAATTAGGACTGCTCCACTGCCACCATCACCTTGCTTTACAAAACAAAAAACACAGTCGTAGGACTATAGGAGGACTAGTAGAGGAGTAGGCAACTTCGCTCGCTCTTCCCCACCGGACCCATCGGCGTCGGCGCCGTGCCGTCGTCCCTACGGCCCTAGATACCGTGAAACGCCATACGCCTCCACCAAACGTGCAGCGGCGGCGAAACTTTCCAAACCACGCGACCGTATCAACGACGACTTGTCGACCACTCAAAACACAAGCAGTGAACCCGCCGAGCCGTTTCGTTTCCTACTGCGCACGTGTCCGCTTTGACGGCTCTGGGTCCCGAGGCCCGTCACGATCCAGGAAAAAGCGCACCAGCCCACCAGCCCACCACCAGCTCCTCCGGCTCCAGCCTCTTTATAAACCCCTCCCTCTCCGCTCGTCTCCTCCCCACACCACACCAGCAGCCGCAAAGCAAGACACCGGAGAGAGAGAGAGAGCAGAGCGCCAGCAGCCAGCCCAGCCAGCCGTCCGATCCATTGCTGCAGCTGGTCCAATGGCTCTCGTCGCTCTCTCCGTCTCCTCCGCACGCGCCGTGCTCGCATCGCTGGCCCCCAGGGTCAGCAGCGTCCGCGGCTACGCGGCGTCGGCGGCGTCCGGGGCCATGAGACGCGCGGCGGCGGCCGCGGAGGGCGGCGCGGCTGGCGCGGGCGAGGCCAAGGAGGCCGGGCGCGCCGCGTACGGCGAGATCTCGTGGGTGCCTGACCCCGTCACGGGCCACTACCGCCCCGCCAACTGGGCCGCTTCCGTCGACCCCGCCGACCTCCGCGCCGCGCACCTCGCTCGCTCCTACGCCCGGCGGGCCTGAACGGCCGCCCCGGCTCCCCTGCCCCCGCTGCGCCTCGTAGTATGACATCCATACCGTACCAGGGTGGAAACTGAAAAGAGGTGGGGGTGGGGGTTCGTCTGGCGAATGGCGTGCGTCGTCTCGTCGCGGCGCGCGCGCTCTGGTGAGTGGTGACTGACGCCCGGCCGGCGTGTTCTTGGAGAGCGGGAGACGTTTCTTCTCGGTTGGTCGCTGTGAGATGTGTTGTGAAGCTGGATCATCTTTGCGTCACCGACGACCAACGGGAGGTGCCGTTACAAACAAGAAGAAGAGTGGCCGGTGGTCGCCGCCGTGTGTTTGGGTGCGTGCGTGTGTGGATGCCCTGCTCTACAGTAGTGTGTGCTCGTAATCTCCTATCAGGTTCAGAATCTTCAGATGTAGTACTTCGTCCAAGGAGCAGGGTTTCAGCTGCGTTTTTACGTTTGGTATCTGTACTGTCGGTACTAGTATTACAAATAATGAAGTTGCAGTTTTTTTCAATTCATATCCTCTAGTACTTTTAACGCCGTCTCGATCACGAAATGAACTCCTGTGCTGTTCTTTTTTTTTTTCATCTGACGAAATTTGTATCTTGATTATATTATATACGGAGTTATCTTTTATAATTGGACACGAACGAACGGATCAACCTATCGTTGCGGCTTGCGGGACGGTGGTGATTACTCGTAGTCGTACTGTAAATATAAACAAAAAAAAAATGGAGGGTGTTGCGAACGCTACAGGTGGTTTGAGATGCGAAACGGTGCATTTTGTCCGGCGCGAGAATCTCTTCATGGTAGGAGAGGGAGCCCGTGGCCGGTGTAGAGAACCCGGCCGACCGTTCAGTATGGCGTGTGGTTCGTCCCACGCGCTCCCACGCGCCTAGCCTAGCCCTGCCACGGTCCACGGCCTACCACTAGCGGCACCCCCACCATCAGCACAACCACCGTTCACAGTCACAGGCTCACAGTTGCTCAGCGCCACTCACGGTAAAAAAAAATGAGTTCATGTGGACGACTGACCGAATAACTACTAACTAATTTATAATGTAATCCGTACAAAAAAAAAAATAGATAATCGTGCAAATTACATCTACATGCTAAAAAAAATCCATTATTTTTGAACTAACATGTATGATAAAGACGACCACCCGAAAATCTCGCCGAATAACCAATGTCAAAGTTTATAATGTATATAAATCCCATACCCCATATTTATATAGATAATGTACTCCGTACAAGATTAGATAATCGTGAAATACATCTCTCATATAAACATTATTATAAAATATACAAGTATCAATAGTATTTTTTATTAGGCTCCATTTGGATGACAGAAACGCTTCCAATTCTCGGAATCGCTACCAAACACCTAAATAGGTGACAGACATGTTTTTGGATTCTCAGAAAAATGTTTTTGTTTTTTAAAATAAATAGGAGTGAGAATCACCCAAACAGGTATATATCGCAGTATTTATTTCAAGCAGAATCTGGATCAATTGCCAAATATTTCACCAATTGGAGATAATCTGGATTTGAAACGTTTATAGGACAACTTAGTATATCCTTATCACAAGGGCTCTAAATCTAATCAAATTTAAAAGAATTCAAATTCTTTTTTTTTTTTTTGAGTGCCTCTCATCCGCAGGTGCATTGAAGATCTGTTCATACATGTACACTCACACCACCATACACGCACACACCCCACACTCACACACACCATACACGCATAAGCGCACCCACAACTACACTCGAACCAAAACCACGTCCTTTATCGAGATCACCGGAATAATCCGTAGATGACGAGCGCGTCGTATTCATTGTGCCTCCACGCGCGTGAGAGGCTACATATTTATTTGGAACCTACTGTTCCCGGTGGGAATTCAAATTCTAAAAAGACGAGACCTGCATGCGCGTGGGCGCGTGGGCACGAGGCGCGTCGGCACGGGATGGAAGTTTCGCGAAGAACACTGGACCCGGTCATGACCTGACGCACCGGCAGTCTGGGCAGTCTGGGAATGGAATGGGCCGCCTCAAGTGCATCAATTCCCGAGAAGATTACTAGATATCACATGCTAGGGTGTGTTTTAGATGGAAAAATTCTGGGCCGCCTCAAATGTGCAAAATCAATTTCGTTTGTTTGTGGTAAAATATTATCCTACCATGGGGTAATTAGGCTCAAAAGAATCGTCTCGATTACTATATAATTAGATTTTTTTACCTTTCATCACATGCTGGGAGTACCAAAACACAAAAATATAGGGACAGTGGGTGATGGCTGATGTGGGCCGCATGATGACGATGGTTACTAGCACTCACCCCTAAAATTTAATTAGATGTAAAATACTTATAATCATGATTAAAACTATATTTTTATACATCTAATTAGATACTCCCTCCATCCCAAATTATAAGTCGTTTGATTTTTTTTTTGCTCCAAGTTTGACCATTCGGCTTATTCAAAAATTTACTAAATATTGTCCCCTAAAATTTAATCATTCTTTAAAACTTATAATCATGATTAAAAAAAACTATATTTTTATTTTTTTGAATAAGATACTCCAAACTTGTTATCGATTTGTAGAAAAATTTTATGAAGATTTAAATTTCTAAATAAATTTGTTAAAAAACTAGATCCCAAATCTTTCCAATGATTCTTTTTATGTAAATAAATTTAATCCTATTTTAGTATATAATTGCGGCAATATTCAAATTCAAGTCATTCTTTTTGGGAGAACTTATATATAATAAAAAAGCCACGGCAAAAAAAAGTGATATTTTACACAAATTTTTGAATAAGGCGAGTGGTCAAACTTGTTATCAAAAAAGTCAAACGACTTATAATTTGGGATGGAGGGAGTATCATTTAATCGTCAGTACTAAATATTAGTAAACTAATTGTAAGAATATATTTTTATAATAAATTTATTTAGTGATAATATTTTTAGTGTGTTTAGTTCAATTTAAAAGTTTAACTTTTTTGAAAAATACAGTACAATGTATATTATGTAATTATCATGGGACAGAGGTCATTGCAATATCTCTTCCGCCGTGCAAAAGGTAGGGTTGGTTGGTGATGCAAATCAGCATCTCACTTCACATTTCCTAGAGCAGCAACACAAATTTGCTTAAAAGGCTTACACTTGCGACTAGATACAGTGTATTCCTAAACGCTAAACAACAACCAGCTAAGCGAGCAAAACAACCCTTTTAATGGGGCAAGCGATAGATAAAATTGAAACGGGGTATCACCATGTATCGTTGTAGAAAGCCAGCATGAATGAACCTGGTGCACTCTGTGTTGCTTAGATCGACCTAACTAATGGTTATCAACTGATAAAATTAGCTACTTTCTCCATCCCAAAATAGACAGAGAGTTGGGCTACTGCGATACTTGCATATCCTCGTTGAAAAATGTCTTCAACACATGCTTTCGGGCCGTCTCGCTATCCTCATCCGCCGTCGTCACCTTCCAACGAAAATTCTAATAACACATAAATAATATTGGGCTACTAGCCTACTGCAATACTTGCATATCAAAGTGGATTGTTAAGGGAACTGCTTAAGGTGCTCTAATGGATAAAAAGGGCCTAAGCCCGATCGATATATATAAAATAATTACTATCTACACCACAGGCATCTGAACGAACAATTCAAATCCATTATATATAATACAGATGACCCATATATCGACCACGACTACCAACTAATACCCCGCAGTAAGAACCATGAATATTGCGCATGAGCGAGGAGGCTTCTTCCGAAACAATCACAAACAGACCAGAGGCAGTTCGTCCAATTGTCCGGCAATCATATTGCAACAAGATAATGTCCTCACAACACCTAGATATGTCAGACATAAATAAGATGAAATCTGATCTCACACTACTGGCATACACATGCTGGCTCATAAGATTACCGGCTTCCAGCTTGGCTGCAGATGACTCTCAGGGAATAGGGCATACATAAGAGCATTCAAATGTAGGCATGCAAGGTTGATTTGCATCGGCTGCCCAATCACCCAGACTTAAATAGCAAGACAGCTTTAGAGTCGATGTAGAAATATACAAAGTAGTTTGTCTCGTGCGTCACGTAAGAACCTGCATCACAGACAAAAAAATGCTTAGCAAAATTGTTGACATTCAATATGTATATCATGGGTGATTGAACGGAAGTAGGCTCGGGAGGAATAATAATAGATTGATTTTGAGGAGCACAATGGGTGTATAATATATAAGCAAGGATGGGCTGGGGTAACAGCCCTGGGCGCCTAGGCCCGTGTGCACATCCCACTAAGCCTCACGCTAACAGTGATGATAAATGGAAGGGTTTCATAAGTGAATTCCAGTCCCACATGCTTTTCTTGAGCTCGGTTTTTCATTCCCAAGATAATGCATAGACACTGAAGTTCAGTAACCATCGTAACCATGTATTCCAAAACAAAAGCATTCTAGGAGGATAGAGCTCGTTTGTAGAATGTAGATTAACAAATCAAAACAGCTTCACAGAAATTCTGGCAGCACTCGCCATAGTAAGAGACATGGGATGTAGATATTGTAAACAAGATGACAGATAAACAATTTTACCGAAGACAGAAGACGACATAGACATAGCATGGCTGTCACTCTATGGATCTTAACTATCATCTAACTGGATAATTGATTATCTTTAAACTATGAGAAGCAATTAAAGAAAGATTTCTCCTAAGACTCCCTCCTGCCTAGTTTATCCTAAGACTCGCCTAGTGACTCTTTATTTAAGTCTTATAATTAGCTTGAGGTAGAATCAATCAAGTCAATAGGAACATATGGAAATTAAAACAGCTCAAGTAGTTTGAGAAATAGAATTCGTTAAGACCAATAGAAAGATCTGGAAGTTAATAAAATAGCATGTCACTGAATCTTAGGATTAGCTTGTGACACAGAATGAGTCAGTTGTGAGTGTATGCCATTCTCTGTACTTGTCGGCCCTACTTTTTTTTATGCATAAAAGAAAACTGAAGTGTTTGCTAAAGCTCAGAATAATAAATGTTCACCAAATTGAGAGAGACAACAAAGACAACAGAATTAGTTAATTAGCAAAAAGGGTGGGAATTCCAATACTGCAACAACATCCTTTGTTTGTATGCTATTAATCAAGAAAACCTTTTTTTTTTTTTTTTACTAATATCGCCACTATTTACAGTGTTAAAACATGTTTTCATTTAAGAGGGGCATTCCGGCGGTTTCCTTTGGTTCAATCTTTCCAGCCTTGTCTGAGCAGCAACACTCATCGGAATGGGTAACATGTGGCAGTAATCTTTCCAGCCTTGTCCGAGCAGCTGGTATGGAACGAAAAATCCTACCATAAATAATTTCTGGTGATGGCTCTATTATAACAAATTAATGTTGCCCTGATGGAGGGAGGGAGAAGTGATATGTTATGGGCAACGAGGATGTTGTCCCAGCCCCTTTATCACATGCAACAGAGGAAGATAGAATTAGCCAGAGATAGGATTACATGGGTTATTACTTATTAGGATCGGTTGCTTAGATACTAAGCTAAGTGAGTTTGTTAGGGTCGTGACTTGCCCACTAAAAGAGGCAGCCAGCAACACATGATAATCAATCAAGAAAGATGTAAATAAGTCCCTTGCCAATCCATAATCTGGTCACCGTCTAAGCTGACTCTGCCTGTGTTTACCATTGATGAACTATGGTTTAGAACAAGATATGTTTTATTTGCTTTCACGACATAGCAGTTGGCAAATTGCAGAGAAAGGCCCTATTAAGTGTCCAGTCATGCTTAAACATTTACAGTAATAAAAAAATATATGTAATTATGACTGAGAAGAAGCTATAAACTATCAAATGCTGCACATATACATCAATTGCCTATAGAAGAATATGAACCCAGGTGGCAAGTGGCATGACATAGGAGGCAGAATTTCACTGGTCTCAAATTGTTAACATATGCCTAACACGGGACTAAAGGCTATGTTGTTGTTGTTGTATGCCTAACGACTTCCATTCATAAAATAGGCTGCCCTATAAATACAAATAATAATAAGAAAATCACAGGAAATTTGGAGAAAAGGAATTAGAACAATAAGTCCAAGATAGAACGTTTTGTAGAAAAAATAACACAAACATAGACAGCAAAAAGTTCTGTTTGATAAGAACTTAGACCAACATAATCACATGAGATAAATAATTGCTTCAATGTTCAAAGTGTTTTTCCCCAATCTAGTACTGACAATTGTTCTCTTAGATCCATGTCCCCAACTTGGCCGTGCCAATTGCAGATTGCAGTAGAGGTTGCTAAACTTCCCTCATTGCATACTAATTGCTGGGGTGTTTTTGAAGTGGATAAGTGATTTGGCATGCCACATGGATTCTTTGAGTGGACAAGACACTTCAAAATATTTGGGTGACATTGCATACCCAGTCAATTGGGAGTCTACACAAAATGACAATGTCATACCATTTCTTCAATACATCTGATTACAGATATAGTTAGGTGACAGCAAGCTAATGAGATATCAAAGTAAAGTATGTGCTACTAACTTAACCAAACAGCTTTGATTTATAGAGTGAATAGAAAGTTGAAATACATCAAATAGAAATGCAATAAATTGAACGATAGATTGCTAAGCTGGATTAGGTTTATACCAAGAGTAAATTTCAGAATTTAAGCCAAGTGAGAAGCAAGGAGGTAAAGCTCACAGTAGAGCAACTAGACATGGTCGTGCATACTCTGTCCACACTCCCTGAAACTATACTGCATCCAGAGCTGTATGGGGGCTCTATTTGGGCTAAGTATATACTCCATAGATCATGATCATTAGAACATTCCCTTCAAGTTAAAGAACAACTTCAGTTGATCAGTAACCATTTCAACTTCTTCCCTTTCCAAAGTTCATTTCCTTCTTAACATATTTTAGAAAAAAAAAAGAGTTTCCTGTGGCTTCTATTGCCAGCGTAAACACTGTCCTACAGGGTCCATTCTTCTATCAATCATGTGGGAACCTCTATGAGCTAGCACGTATGACTTGACATCCACCGTAACTGGCGCAATCATTCAATATCCGTACTGATTAAGGATGGGTTCATAAGGGGGTTGGTAGGGAGAGCATTACCGAAGTTGCGGCCGACGATGCAGTGCCAGGTTGGGCCGTGGTTCTTGTCGAACTCCTTCTTTATGTACTCCGCGATGTCCTTCTCCATGCTGTGCTTCTCGAACGCCTGACCGACAGGGAAGAAAAAAAAAATCCCCAAATCCCAACGAACAACCCGTCAACAAAGGCGGAGGGAGCAACGAAAACCAAATCGAAAGCAGGAAGAGATGGCAGAGCGAAAGCGAGGTGCGTACGATGCGAGCAATTTCGAAGGCCTCCTGCCGCATCTCCTCCTTCATGTCGGCGCTCTTGAGCTGGATCTTGTGCGGCACCGCCGCCGCGGCCGGCGGCGGCGGGGGGACCCCGAGCCCACCGGCTTGCGGTCCTCGGAGGAGGCCCGGATCACCGCCTGCGCGGCGCCCGCGGACCCGTAACTCGACCCGTCGGACATTCTTGCGGGCGGATGGAGATGGAGCGGAGCGGAGCTGCCGGGCACGCTTCTCCCTCTCGAGGAAGGAATCCTCTAGCTTTTTTTGAAAGGCGACGGTGGGCGAGGGCGTGTGCTTTGGAGCGGAATCTGTCTAGTGTTTACAGACTGCGGCAGAGAAGACTGAAGGTGACGCTGGAAGCGTTGTGGTGGGCCGGGCTGGTTTCTGTGTGGGCCTAGGGCTAAAGCCCGGCCGCCATGTGGTTGAGTGGACATAGGCCTTGATGTTGGGCTTT
>JADLZK010010142.1:0-63534 GCA_015847255.1 Hyparrhenia diplandra | reverse complement strand
AGTGTCGGTTTTGCTTTAGGGACGACGTGGCCATCAGTGGTACTGCAAGTGAAGATCCGTCGACTATCTTTAGGACAAAATTGAGTGCTACAGCATGCAGGAATACTTAGTTGGAGCCTCGGAGCTGGCGTGGTCCAGCACGAATCTTGGAGCAGAAACGCATTCTCCAGATGTATATATAGGACTGGGGGTGCACACACTGCTAGCATTGTGGTGCATGCAGTACAGACATGTTCTGCGGTGTGGCATACTGGTCACCTGACCTGCTACATTGATACATGTTGCAAGGGATAGCTACTCACCAACTAATCGATCAACACAAATCTTTTGCAGACCAGCGACATTTCATCTGATTTTATAGCCAATGACGAAATGAAAATCATATAGGCTATACTAGATCCTATATATCCTTAATTTATTCCTTTATATATAAATATACTATTATAGGTAACATGAGAGGAAACATGCACGTATGTGAAGCGTTTTCACGCACTTCTTCTGTTTAATTTGTTAGTACGTAGTTTATTAGTACCATGCATATACTGTACCATGAATTAGTACTTCCTGTAGACAGAAAATAACTGTCAATGTTGGAACCTTTCACTGCCTTGAAATAAATTGAACATGCATGGTTGACAGGCAATCAATTTTTATATTGTGAAATGATGTACCTTGTAAAACCTACTAAAAATTTGTAATAATTAATATATTAGTCGGCATTATTTAGAATCTTCTCCATCCTTCAGATTCTTCCCTTGAATTACAAGCAAGACATTGTGTGTACCTACAATATCGTCCAAACAAATTAAGTGAACAGGGGTTACTACTACTACTTGCTGGGTTCCAACCATGCATGCGTGGTGGCCAAAGGCTCCAAGGCTCCAAGGGCCGGGGGTGGTTGGGCGTGTGAACAGTGAACCGTACCTAATGGCTTTATCACATTCTTTGACCATAGCACCTCCAAACAGATATATTTCAGTATCAATCATACAGTATCAGATGCTTCTGGTGCTGTGCATGGCATGAAGAGAGCTGACAGGGGCTGAACTGATCTGAGACTGATCCGGTGGGGTTGCATGTATTATTGTATAGCATGTACATGTTTATGTGCCTGTCCTATTCACAACAGCTTAACTTTGACTGATTACGTAGATAAAAGCAGTTTAACTTGGAAGCAAAACATTCTTAGAATGGAGACTGTTGACTCTTTGTCATGCATGTACGCGTTGTGGTGAACAAATATGTAATATATAATGGAGCTAGATAGTTAACTAACTAACCATGAATGAATGGCTTATATTATATAGTATCACTACTTTTGTAAAGTTGAAAGGAGACTTTGTATACCAGTTGAGTAGGTCATAGTAGTGCCCAACAGAGTTGACCACTGCCCATGCATCCATGTCTGCAGCTAGCATCTATCTTCGACGTGGATGACCGGAATGGTGAGCATGCAGCTGGATAAATTCCATCATATCGATCAGATGATATAGAAAAACAGTTGAAAAAATGCTGATGATGAGAGACTCACTCGAGTATATCAAACGTGAACTACATTCACCATGATCGATGATGGCAGGGTAGAGACGTGGCAGAAGCTTATTTGGTAGACGGTTGGTTCCTGATAAGAAAAGGGCACGTAGCTAGGTCGGTCGAGTCGTATGTAGCTTTACTCTCAACCGTGTGTCGGCTTTCAGTTTGCTTCGATACAGTACTAGAGGTCCAAGTGTTCCCATTCACCAGAACCACCATCTGCATGCTTTTTGTACTAGTAGAATACACAGCTACAGTGATGGTGCTGTGTGCTTTTACAAAGTCATCAGTGAGTTGGTGTGAAACGCGTGATTCCTGCGCGGCCAACACCTGCCTGCATGCCTTTATTTCGTTCGTCGACAGCTGCCTTTTCAACTCAAAGTCCAACACATGAGCAGTAGGTGGCGATGATGATACTACATGCACACAAATATTATATACAAAAATCATGATGTAATGCATGTAATCGATCATGTTTGATGCATACGTGGTGCACGATATGATGCACACTGTAGTCCTCAATACATGTACAGAAACCATGCCCTGGTGTTTCTTCTATAAATACCTAGTAGCTCCAGGCAATAAGGCAACGAGCAAAGGACACTCCTCTTGCACTCATATCTTGCTTACCGCCAGAGGCCAGACCATCATCATGGCCGCTAAGGCAAGGAGCAGCTGCGTCGTCGTAGCTACTACTCTCCTCTTGCTCCTGGCGCTCGCCGGCACCTCGTCGGCGCAGCTGTCCACGGGCTTCTACTCCTACTCGTGCCCCGGCGTCTATGGCGCCGTCAAGTCGGTGATACAGGCCGCCATAGCCAAGGAGAAGCGCATGGGCGCCTCCATCCTCCGTCTCTTCTTCCATGACTGCTTCGTCCAAGTACGTACGCCGTGCTCTGAATAATCTCGATCTAATACGATCGATCGGTTGCTCATCATCATGTGATCACAGATGACATTTGATGCATGTTCTTATGTTTCATTTTCTCACGATTCATGTATAGGGGCTGCGATGCGTCGTTGCTGCTGGATGACACGGCCAGTTTCCAGGGCGAGAAGATGGCCAACCCCAACAACGGCTCAGTGCGAGGCTTCGAGGTCATCGACGCCGTCAAAACCGCCGTCGAGAAAGTCTGCCCCGGCGTCGTCTCCTGCGCCGACATCCTCGCCATCGCCGCCAGAGACAGCGTCGTCATCCTGGGTGGGCCGAGCTGGGACGTGAAGGTCGGGCGGCGGGACTCCACGACGGCGAGCTTCAGCGGCGCCAACAACAACATCCGCCGCCGACGTCGGGCCTGGCCAACCTCACGTCGCTCTTCGCCGCTCAAGGACTCTCCCAGAAGGACATGGTCGCGCTCTCTGGTACATACGTTGCACTACTATTTATTTACCTACCAACTTCGAGTAATAAAATTTCTAAAACAGTTGACTCTCTTATTGTTACTACCATCCTCTCTGAATAACAAACTTGTAGTAACTACTATTTTTTAATCCTTTGTACTAATTACTAATACTTAGACATGCTGAAAACTACTTAGACGACATGCTGAAAACTACTTGATAAATAAATACAGCTAGTAGACACTTACTTTACCAACAGAATTGACACTGACAGCTCAGTTAATTTTTGACTTAGCCTTTTCTCCACGTCACATACATATGACAAGCATATGTATATATACATACACGACATGGTTGTTAGTTGGTAAAAATAGGCATCGAGATTGAATTGAATGACATAAAGTTGGCAACGATGGCTGTGACACCTGAAGGTTGTCGGTATGAGTTTCCAGAAGAGACTAAAACACAAGTTGTGCGTGCAAAAGCTTTACTTTATGTTTCTTTTTGCATGTCAAAAACCTGGCGATAATGCCAACTTCAACCAACTCTCTTTGTCTAAGTTGAAAGATCAGTGCATGTGCCATGAGATATCGATAGATCTTAATTCGATGGAATAAGAAAAGCAACACTAATCATACATGGATAAAGTCGATCGGTCCGCATCTTTCCCAGCTAGATTGCAATTCTCTACAGCTACAACCACACATATTGTTCCTTTTAAGTCGCTTCCTAACTAGAACCGAATACTCTTTTCCTTTGTCATTATAAATATATATATTTACAAAGAATCAACAACAACTTGTTCATTTAAAAAAGGAAAAATATTATGCTCGAATTTATTTGAGTAGAGTGACCAATCTTCTTCTTGTGAAAAAAGAAACAAGTCAATCAGTCATTTCTTCTATAATTTTGAATACTACTTCTTAAGTAAACTGTCATTATTTATTGGCTTATTAGGTCTTTGTTCATAGCCTAGCTCATGATCTCTCTCTTAACTTGTCAGGTGCTCACACCATTGGGCTAGCACGTTGCACCAACTTCAGAGCCCACATATACAATGACACCGACATCGACCCTGCCTTTGCAAAAACAAGGCAATCAGGATGCCCACGCACCTCAGGTTCAGGTGACAACAACCTGGCACCATTGGACCTTCAAACCCCGACAGTCTTCGAGAACAACTACTACAAGAACCTTCTTAGCAAGAAGGGGCTTCTACACTCCGACCAAGAGCTCTTCAATGGTGGAGCCACCGACGCGCTGGTCCAATCCTATGTTGGTAGCCAAAGCACGTTCTTCGCAGATTTTGTGACGGGTATGATTAAGATGGGCGACGTTACACCATTGACGGGCTCCAACGGCCAGATCAGGAAGAACTGCAGAAGAGTTAATTAGTTCATTAAGATGATGAACTGCGAATGAATAAACTATCTTTCAGGCTTGTTCTTTAGCTTTATATATTTTTTAACAATTGTGATATCATTTTGTGTTGTGTTGATGTGTTCGCATGTCATTTTTTAAAAGAGGATAAATATGTATCAGTTGTTGTTTATATCTTTTTTTGTCCAATATATTTTGCATGAAAAAAAGGCAATAAGTACTGGCGTGCTTCATCAATTTCAAACAAAAAACTCCTCAGCTCTTGTGCTCTACAGTTGATCTTCTTCCGTACTTAATCTGCGCGCATAAAGCATGCATGCATATCCTCTTTCCCACTTCATCAATGAAATAGGCACAAGCTCGTGCCATCGTTAAAAAAAAAAATGGAACATGCTTGATTTTTTTTTTTTTTTTCCTGAAAGATCCATTACCGGCTTTCATTGATAAGAGAAGAGAGCAAAGTATTTACAGATGTTGTGGCACAAGTAGTGCCCAATTTCGCATGGCGTTCACCTCAGTGACAGCCATGCCAACCATTTCAATAAAGTATCCTAACATATATAAATACTCTCCTAGGTACAGATAATGGCGTTTAGGGGTTGCCTGAAGTCAATTATTTCAAACTTAGTTTTACCAATACTTTCGTTATGATAATTAATATATCTATAAATACTAATACACACATATTTTTACAAAAACTTTCAAACATTCAAAAGGCAAACAAAATAGCTTAGAGATTCAAATCATTGCAAAGCGTCACTTATTCTCTGACTAGAGGAAGCAATTGATTGGTTAAACCCCAAAGCAATTGTGCCTCCTTCTGTTATCCTCCCTCTAATTCAAGATCCAATTTATTTGCTGAAAATCAACTTCAAGCTTGTTTTCTGCCTAAGTTTGTGTTGAGAACACTGCATAAGCAACACATAAAACAATTTACTCGATCTCTCCACCATCCCTGAATAAATAATTTTTTAGAGTTGTGTTAAATCATTTGTTTAATTTTTTTATTGATTTTAAAGAAAAAAGCATCAAGATTAATTATGACACCAAACTAATATTATCGGATACATTATAAAATATTTTTTTATAATTTATTTTTTTTTTGGTGTAATAAATATTTGAGCTCTTTTTTTTTTTGATAAATTTGGTTAAACATAAATAAGCCTGAGTTAATATAACTATAGAAATTAATTTATTTGGGTCGAGGAGGAAGTAAGTATATACGCCCTCCATCCGCAAAATAAATTGTCTTTTAGGTTTGAGCACGAAAAATCAAGGAAAGGTGTGAAATGACGATAATACCCCTAAAAAGGCCATCCTGCCACCTCCAGACTTCTGCCATGCGTGTGCAGGGAACGTCCTTTTCTAGCTGTGGCTAGATGATTGTGTGGCCGAGAGCAATTCGTGGGGTTTTCATTTTTTTAATTCGTTTTTTTGTCTCTATCGATGGTTCGAGAGCTGTAAGCTGCACAGGTTCGTACGTAGGGTGACTGGAATTGCTCATCGTGACCTTTTATCTGTAACTTTTTTGAATCTCAGAAGTGAAGATAAATACGGACGGAGGGAGTACTCTGTAGTCCCTCCATCCTAAAATGTCGGTCGTTTTTGATTTTTAGTGCTTACAACTTTGACTTGATTTGTATAAAATATGTGCAACATTTGTGTCTTCAAATAAATTTGTTAAAAAAACTAGGTTTAAAGATCTTCTAGTGATACTAATTATGTATGATAAGTATTAATATTTTTAAATATATAATTTGTTAAAATTGTTTTTTATCGGGAAAGCATAAGCGATAAATATTTTTGGGAGAGGGGAGTATGTAGCGATAAATATTCTTAGGTGAAACTAATATAAAGCTAGCTAGAGCCTACTAGACAACTTTAGTGGTGCCTAACTATAGGATCCGATCTTGCCTAACGTAGGATCTCTGAAGTTTCTTGACAAGAATGCATGATTGGATCTCTCACCATTTGCTTACTTCAGCTGCTAGTACATCTTTTTTCTTCTTTTGCGTAGTATTTTAATGGTGTTCTTAATTGAGGTCAGAAAAGTGCAGCTGCATGCGCCATACTCTAGTGTCGGTGCAAGATGAACAACACAGTTTTCGCTTGCGACTGGATTGAAGAGCATGATTGGAAAAGTACAGGTCACTGTAGTCCGATTGGACTTATTCTGCTGCCATGTCGGTTTCAAACTACAAAGCTAGACTATGTCTTGCTTCAAATTTCTGATTAATTTGCGTATAATAGCAATTGCTACCTTCCTTTGCTCTCTTTTTGTTCTCGATTTATCCTTTTGTGATCCAATTGATTTTCAAGGAATCAACTAGCATCTCGTTAATAGTGCTAGTGTGTGTACTTGCACTACTTATTCAAAGATACATATCATTGTAAGCACTATATAACTGCTAGTTGTGATAAGTTTTGGCTGCCGATTATTCACAACAACAATCTTCAACCTAGCTAATAGCCTGTGTCTATATAGCTTGCTAGCAAATATATAGTACCAAGCCTTGTAGATCTGAGCATATAATGTGGTCTCCCATCGGCCGAACACCCAACAATTGCGGTAGAATAAAGTCGCCGCTTTCGGCACTTAGCATTGAATTCATTTGACTGTAAAACAATATATAAGGGCCGGCGTCTATAACTATATAACTACTTCAGTCCTTATCAATCACAAGATTCACGACGACGTACCTACTGTCCGCTCTTTGTTGTATCTGGAAAAACGCGCCTCCTGCAAGTTTTTTTCTTCACCATATCATCATCTCTATCTTTTCTCTGTTACAAAAAAAAAAAAAAGCTTGTTGTTATAGAGATGTGTTCGTTCAGAAGATAAAAATGGGGCAGGTGAAATCAGAGAAATTTAAGTAATTATTAATCAAGTTTGAGTACATTCATGCTGAAAACTAAAAAGAAAGTTGAGGTGTGTCAAATTCAGGCAGCTGTGTCTGTATGGGCGCAAACCACACACGACGTACGACGACTGCCGTCGCCCGCCAGTCCAATTTTCCAGCAGTGTGTGGGTAAGGTAACATATCATTTGCATATATGTAATGAGGTCTTCAGCGAAAAATATGTCCCGTCTGCTCTCCACTCTTGGACAAACTGCTGGAGTACTTTTTACCCAAAGTTTGGCAAACTAGTCAAAAAGATTTTTCAGATGTAGTCACAGATTACTTGAATTTTCCACACATGTGAACACTATCTAGAATCTGGAATCATAATGTAGAGGTGGATAGATGACGGCTTTTATTTTACCCTATTGACGAACTAGGGTCAAACATAAATCCACATTCTCTTCTGTCGTCTATCGCTTGTGTATATATAAAATATCAAACGCTCCTAAATAGGACCTAGATCAGTTGACTCGCTCGTCTACTAGCTAGTGTTAGCTCCTTATTAGCTATATATAGTATGTATCTTTCTCATTCCAGTTCGACGGCTACACAGATAAAAAATTCACATAGCCCTTCTTATAATCAACTTATTGCAATATTTATGATATATCTCGTTTAGTTCCATCAGTGAGATAGAATAGAAATAGGATGAATGGTTCAGTCAGAGGTTAGCTTCAGCTAGTTAGTGTCTAGTGCTAGGCATGTGAGATGGGATGTTTGTTTTCCTCTGCCCTGTGCTGTTATTGACTTATTAGTGATTGTTGATGATCTTGTCTGCTGCTACAAGCCAACAATGGAGTCATGACTCATGCATGATTGGGTGTGAAAAGGTCATCCATCTCCTTGGGTTCGGTATCTCTCAATCTGATACAATTCTCTGAAATGCTAGAGTTTGCTGTTCTCTCCTGTCCATCTTAATGAAGGTGCTCCTGAGCTATCTCTTGTCAAAGAAACATCAGCTTCTTCGTAGGCTTGTGTTTTCTCATGTCTAGTTGTTTGGTCGCGACCCACCTACTTTGTTTAATGCTCTGAGAAGTACCTAAATTGAACTAGCTTCTACTGTAAAATAAGTTAGTTTATCCATCCGTAAATTAAGTATAGGGCAAGCAATACGCCATGTTAGCTACTTTCCCGGTCTAAATTGCAGTACATTTTAGATTTGTCCTAAGTCAAACCTCTGTAATATAACTTTACCCAGGTTCATAGAAAAATTAACACGGCAATGTCTATAATTGGATTAGTTTTGTCAAATTTTTTTTTGAGAAACACAGTACAGACATAGACGCTCATATACACACGCGCGCAACCCTATCCCTATGAGCGAGATTGAACCAGCAGATCCGAGATTGGCGAAGTCACCACAGGCTGTCGACAGCAGGTCGCCTACCACTAAAAGAGAAGCGCCGGTTAAATCCTGGAATAAATCTAGGATAAATATGTTACACCGAGGATTTGAACCCCGAGTGGGGGTCCCAACCAATAGCCTTTGCCATTGCTATATTGATAATTCAATTATTTGAACTTGTATGTAGATGCTAACATAGTTTCCTAGAAGGTCAAAATTCGTCACTTTTAACTTGGTCGGCCATCCAGTGCATATATTTCGACTGTCCATTGCCCTTTTAGCTGGCAAACTGCTTTGCATTTGACAAAGCAAACACAACTAATTAGCCAAACCAAACCCACTCAGCCTAGATTGATATCTGCCTACGGATGGAGCAGCTCCACTCCATCCCTCCCAAAGTTCTTCAATTTCCTTGCACAATTTTCTCTTGGCGCAGATAGCGCCGACAGTGGCAAGTTCATCAGCAAGCTCATTAGCTTGTAGAGTCTCTTCCTTCCTGTGTAATGCATTGTGATAAACAGAAGGATCCGAGAAGAGTAGTAAGCTGGTCACCTGCTGCAATGACACATGTGTACATGCTGTGGCGGCCTGATGCCTACCCACGAACTAATTGGTGATCAAAACCAAATCTCTGCAGATCAGCGACATTGCATCTGTTTAACAGTATATATAATTTTTGGGGCTTGAGCGTTTATACCCTGTTTTCATGACCATATGTGATTTTTACCCTTGTTTTTAACTTTGTGATTTTACCCCTACTTTTCTATAACGAAGGCGGATTTTACCCCTGGTCTATTAAGACCACATAACGGTGTTAACTTTTAGCCAAATGGACAACTTTGCCCACACGTTTTTGCCCCTGTTTTTGTATGATTCATGTGTTTTTACCCCTACTTTCAGATCAAAGCTCAAGCATCGAGGAACATCCGGCTCAAGCAAGCAGTGCAGTTTACAGCACGCAGCAAGAGACAACGAACTGACAAGCAACCTTTGCCATCCGTGTATACTAGTCAAGGCAAATTAAAGTAAATTTATACTTCAATATGATTAAGAAATGATTTCTTTTGGCAACTCACGGATGCAAGGCAAGCATTTGAAACCAAGAAAATCAACACGCTCGACCAACGAGGACACTGAGCAAGCGGCCAGGGAATACTCACTACCGATGCAAGAACATGAACTGGACTGAGATCCAAAGATAAAGAAAATCGATCAGGAACCAGAGGAGAGAGCGACCTGCTGTAGTTTGCTGAACGAAGGCTGTAGTTTGCTGAACGAAGGCGAGCACCAGATTGGTGCTGGGCACACGACGTCATAACGATGGGACAAATTCCGCAGAAAAACTCCAGCACGCACGAGCAAGAACAAAAAAAAAAAAACGCCCGACTAAGAATTGACCAAATCCAATCGAATATTCTATTATTCGAGCTCAAAATTTGCACAGACCAAATTCAACTAACTACGAACAACCTCCCAAAAATCATGACTCGAGATCAACTCAATCTCTCTAAATTTCAGATCATGGGCAAGAACGAAAAAAAAAAAAAAAAAAAACGGAGAACACTGTGAACGAAAATCACATCTTCAATTGCAATAGTCCATGAATCTGTGCAAATTGAAGTGGGGAGGTGGAGGAGGAGCAGCCGCCGCCGGCTTGAAGCCCCACCGCCTGAGGAGCCGCCGCCGCGGGAGAGGGAGCAGTCACGGGAAAACGTCGAGCGCGGAAAGAAGAGCCCGTCGGCGCTGTGTTTTAGCCTGATGGGTATTTTGGTCTTTTGGCATGTCCTGTTTTTATTTTTTTATTTTTTAACCCTTTAATAAAACCAGTTCGAACGGAGTTACATACCACGGGCAAACGGTACCTTCACTCCAAAAAAGTGAGGGCAAAATCACAAAGTTGAAAAAAAAGGGGGTAAAATCACATTTAGAATCTAGAATAGGGGTAAAAACACTAAAACCCCTATAATTTTTCCCTGATGACAAAATGGAAATTAAGCATGTCCACTCCAAGTCTTTCAGCTCAAATAATTAAGAGAGAATATGCATTCATCCTTTTTTGGTCTAGCTATAGGTTGGTATCATCCAACACACACTTTGAAAAAATGTCACATCCCTTTCAAGTTTCAACAATTCTAGTACTATACCATGTGCACGCAAAAGCATGTAGCTCCCATTCTGTGGCAAAAGCATCTTAGCGTGAAACTGAGCTGCCTCCTTCCGGCACAAATATGACAGCTTTGAAATTGTCAAATAAAGACTGTAAGAAAAAAAAGTTACCACCCGTATTAATAGTATATATATATGTCGTTGCTTCCAACAGTCACGGTCCTCAAATGACTACTAATTTTTGTTCTAGTGTATTAATTTATAAAGTGTAAACAATTATACTATTATTAAGAAAATGTTCTATCATTTAGTGTTAATACATCCAAATTGAACATCAAGTAATTTATAGTAATTTTTTAATAGTTGTCTGCATGCAACGCAAAATGAAATGAAGCAATTGCTATTGCAAGTGATGGGTTGTTAATTAGATGTATGAACTACATGCCTCCCTTATACGTATAATGCAAAATTCATGGAATTGATTCTAGACAGCAATTACCATGCATGGTAAAACCACATGAAGTCCTCGTCCAGGCAACATGCACGCATACTACTATGTACTAGAGTAGTTTTAGGTACACAATTCATGACTAGCTTGCTTGCATTGTCAAAGGAACCTCATGAGCGTGAGGGTGTAGATTTTTGTCCTGTTCACAACAACTAAACCTTGAAGCAAACTGTCTGTGCCCCTTTCTTATATGTAACATCACACTGTAAGATGCTGAGATTTCCTCTTCTTATATATGTTTTTTTTTTTTTTAACGTTAAACAGGAGGACGCGAGACGCCCCTAGTAATTTATTGATCAGTAAGATAGAGGGAGCCTTCTTATAAACTCACTACTTGGAAAGTACAACCATGTCAACGACATGTTTTACGAATATGGAGGGAGTATGAGTACATCTGTGCTCAAAAAAAAAAAAAAAAAAAAAAAAGCTTTGAAGCAAAAATGTCGTCATGCATGCATGTCGCTCGGAGAGTGTTGACTTGCTCTAACATTTTCCGAACCAGAGATTTAAAAAATGATAATACTAGTGTACGGTGGTAGGGAAGAATTAAGCATGTATACAAGTTTGACCATTCTTTTGCCGTCTGGTCATTCTTCCCTGCAGCCTGCAGGTAGAATAGAGCGAATCCTAGCTTGTGCCAATCACACGCAACGCAAATATCTGCAGAGCTGTTGATAAAATTCTTAAGCAAAAGAAAGTACCTGGAGGATTATGGGGCAACACACAACATCACTAGGTGCAACACACACCCAACTACTAGCCTTCTCAGAGGCTGAAGAAAGGGTAGCTTCGCTGAACTGTCCCTAATAGTATATAACAAGATTAGAAAAAAGGCATACATACACATGCATGCAGCATCAATCAGTAGGGTACCATTACCAAACCGTGTTGCTCTTTTTCGCTTTGTTACTAGGTGTGTACGTGTATTAGTATTACAACATGCCTAGCGTTCCCACACGCATATTCCGTGCATACTTGCTGCTGTCCTATACATGCTGCTTTCAGAGATGCTTGGCAATGCAGGCTTCAACAACTCTGCATTCGTCGTCGTCATCCTAAGTTTTTGCAGTGTTACACACACAATGCATACACCTAGGTAAGGTATGTAGACACCTAGGACTGATTGCTGAACTCCTGTTGGGCAGCATAATCAACCAGCTTGATTGCCGGAGGATGATCAGTTGCTTTTCAAATCAAAGTCCAACAAAGCAGGTGAAGTCGTCCTACTCGTATCATAAGTCCATACATCCATACATGATGTAACCCATCTAGCTAATCATATGTTAGTTTTTTATGCATCCATTAGACTGATGCTAGCTTCAATATTATACACACAAGTTGCTGATGCTAAAAAACCAGAAAACCCTGTTCCCCAGGGCTGCTTGGGCTATAAATATGCTTCCCCACTAGCCATCACATTCTACAGCCAAGACGAACACTGCAGCAGCAGCACTTGGGATATAGGAATACCACCACCCATTGACATCGTCGATCATGGCTCCAGAATCATCAGCTGCAACAAAATGCAGCAGCAGCATCGCTCTGCTCTTTCTCCTAGTGCTAATGGCCGCCGCCACCACGTCGGCGCAGCTGTCCACCAGCTTCTACTCCTCCTCGTGCCCCGGCGTGTACGACGCCGTCAAGTCGGTGATGAAATCCGCCATCGCCACTGAGCAGCGCATGGGCGCCTCCATCGTTCGCCTCTTCTTCCACGACTGCTTCGTCCAAGTACGATACCACCACCACCACCACTCCACCATGCATCTCATCATCATGCATGACTAACCTAATTTGGTCACCGTGTGCATTGTAGGGCTGCGACGCCTCGCTGCTGCTGGATGACACGGCCAGCTTCCAAGGCGAGAAGATGGCGACACCAAACAACGGCTCTGTGAGAGGCTTCGAGGTCATCGACGCCGTCAAGACCGCCGTCGAGAAGGTCTGCCCCGGCGTCGTCTCCTGCGCCGACATCCTCGCCATCGCAGCCAGGGACAGCGTTGTCATCGTGAGTAGTCCTTGCTGCAGCTGTCAAGTCTCAACTGATCGATACTGCTGTGTGAGGTGTGTGAACTGATGGAAGCTGATGCTGATATGCAGCTGGGAGGGCCGAGCTGGGACGTCAAGGTCGGGCGGCGCGACTCGACGACGGCAAGCTTCAGCGGCGCCAATAACAACATCCCGCCGCCGACGTCGGGCCTCGCCAACCTGACGTCGCTTTTCGCCGCGCAGGGCCTCCCCAAAAGGACATGGTCGCGCTCTCTGGTGCGTGTGTAATATTCTCAGTTTTTTCCCTAAAAATATTGTTTCTCAAACGCAAATATATATGGAATTGTATTCCAAGAATATAGCTTTGTTAGGTGGAAGATGCAGCTGGTATATATATATATATATATATATATATATATATATATATATATATATATATATATATATATATATATATATAGTATCATATCACCACCGGAATTCCGTTTTGACTTGGAAGCTTAACTACTCTCTTCGTCGTCACATATCAAGCTGTGCATGACTAGCCTTATTTTTCCAGTTAGTTAGAAAGACTAAACAAATAATTAGTGTTGGCCCATGTTATTTATCATATGTTTTAAAAATTTATCATATGAAAGTTGGGCCGAAACAGTTATATCTGCACAGTTACAGAGGTAAACGAGGTGATATACCACATATTAATTGTCGGCAGGGGTTTCTTGTAGAAAATTCTTTTGCCCAAAGATTTTGTTTTCTAATAATCGTGCCTCTAACTAGATAGCGACTTAGTGAACTTTCGATGGCTGAAAGATCAGTCTTCCACCTAATTCGACGAAATACTAAAGCATGTGCATAAAGTACTTGCACATTATACACATATAGGTACAAACCATACATGTGGTTCCTTTTGTTTCGCTTCATTCCTAGAATCAGATACCTTTATTTTTATTTATTTTTTTACAAATTTATTAGACAATCAAGAACAACAGCGCCTGTATGTTGTTTTTTTTTTTTTGAAAAAGAAGATGCTTCCAAAAGTTTATTTGCTAATTTAAGCTGTGAATAATTCATTTTCTCCACCACCCCATTTGTAGCTTAATTTCGATCATTCATGTTTCTCTATATATAGTAATCTACGTCATTAATAAGCATTTCCCTTTGTTTAATGCCTCTTTGGTCAGGAGCTCACACCATTGGCCAAGCACGTTGCACCAACTTCAGAGCCCACGTATACAATGACACTAACATCGATGGCACCTTCGCAAGCACAAGGCAATCAGGCTGCCCTAGAACCTCAGGTTCAGGTGACAACAATTTGGCGCCTCTAGACCTTCAAACCCCAACAGTCTTTGAGAACAACTACTACAAGAACCTTGTCTGCAAGAAGGGCCTTCTACACTCCGACCAGGAGCTCTTCAATGGCGGAGACACTGATACACAAGTTCAATCATACATTAATAGCCAGAGCGCATTCTTCTCGGATTTTGTGACGGGCATGATAAAGATGGGTGACATCACACCATTAACCGGCTCCAGTGGGCAGATCAGGAAGAACTGCAGAAGGATTAACTAATAAGAGGTGCTGCACACTATCTAGCAAGGGTTTTCAGTGTGATGTCCTTAAGTTTGTAATATGTCTACTTTCACAAAATTGTGAGATCATCATGTTGTACCAAGGTGTGTTGAGATGTTGTTCATTTAAATAATTAATCCATCATTTGTTCTTTAGACAATCTTTTTTGTTGAGTTTATTATTTACACATGTATGCTTTTGTATGAGAAATAAAATGTTGTGAAGTATGGAAAGGTAAAAAAAGGGGATGAACTGTTAAAACTAAGACATATATACACTCTCTCCATCTCCTGTGCACTCAATGGTTTTGTGGATTGTACCCTAATTATTGCTTAATAGTCAAACATGTATAAACTCAATAGCTAATAAAGATGCTTTAAAGGAAGTCATGACACGATTGTTTTAAATTGTATTCCCTTTGTCTTGAAATATAAGGGATTGAAGTTTTTCCTAAGTCAAACCATCATACGTTTGACCAAATTGATAGAGAGGAGTATAAATATCTACCACGTCAAAAGGAAGCAAATTATGAAACTAGATTTCACAATGTATCTAATTATATGCTAATTTGGTGTAATAAATATTACTATTATTTTCTATAAACTTGGATAAACTTATTATATATAGTTTAATTTAGTACAAACTCTGATTGCCACTTGTCAGGACCGATGGAGTATTTTGCCTCCAGTGTTCGTTTTTTTTTTCTCGAACACGTAAAAGGTTTGCGCGCGTCTTTTGTATTAAGACAAAAATAGTTGAAAGTTACAACGACGTGCCATGAATGATGCACTAGGGGAATACAATTATACAAATAGCTCTGCCCTCTCTAGCGAGAAAGAAATCAAACGCAATTACTGCGCTAGATAAACAACCTAATGTCGTCAACGTCACTCGGACGCGGCGGCTTTGGCGCGGCGCCTCGTCCGCCTCGGCCCTACCCCCTGGCGAGTCCCGTAAAGATCTGACGCAACGCTTCTTTATGTGAGGGACTGCGGTTCTCGCCGTAGACTCTCGTAGTAGTAGGCCTCCCGTTCCGTCCGCGGAGGGTACTTGTCCGTCCATCGATGAACCCCATCCACTGCATCACCAACATCTCCCCCCGCTTTGCAACTGGGACACGCGCGAGCGGCTGAGCGGCGAGCCTACTGCTGTGGTGCGGCAGTGTAGGCTGCGGTGGTGACACCTGCATCGGCAAAGGCAACAAAGGCGACGACGCCTTGCGCAGAACCCTGCCTCCAGTGTTCGTAGCTAGAACATACTTCGAATGCCTGAGTCAAGAGTAGTGAGAGGGGTTGTTGTACTCCTGACACCGCAATTGATAATTCCTCCAAGAATGACTGTGCCGGTCGATTGTAGAACTTATCCAGTGTGTCACAATTTCTTACCGTCAACTAGTAAATTCTATGGTCATGCGTTGGTTCAGATGACTTAGCACTCGGAGACTTAAGAGTTACACTAGTTCAGCTAATCGTGTCAGTTGTTGGGTCAGATGGATCAGGTCGAGGGGGCGGCCTGGGGGCTGCGCTAGTGGTCTTCTTAGTGGCCTGCTTTCCCTTTTGTAATTCCTTCGTATTTCTATTTTATTTTTCTATCGTCGAATAAAAATCTGGCAAAACTCTTGCCGCCATTCTAAAAAACCTGCGTCATACCTGCACGGCATGACAAAATTACTACTCTACGCCACATGTATTAAAACGGCAACATGGTGTGTACTGCATCCGCTAGAGTACGCAGAAGGAGTTTCATGGCCCTGTCATGATTGTCATAAGGTATCTGCGGCTTGTTTGCCCGCATCTTGTTGATGATGGTATGAAACCGAGAAAACATCGAATCAATGGACTCGCCATCAAGCTGGAGAAAGTTATCGTACTCTACGCGCATGTGCGTCTCAAAGAGTCTGTTTTTGACTTGTGGGGTTCCTTCGTGACAGCTTTGCAGCCTCACCCGGATCTCTCGAGCAGTAGCACAATCCGAGACACGGTCAAACTCAGTTTCCTTGAGACTTCGAAAAGGGAGAACTGCGGGCCCTGCTTTATTTGTGTTGGTCAATTTGCTCCTGACCAACACGGTAGCAAGGACCTCGTAGTTGGGATCCTCAATGATATCCCAAACATGCCAATCTATCCCCGGAGATGTGCTTGCATCTTGATCTTCCAGTAAGGGATAGTTGGTTCCATCAAACTTCGGGTGGTTTGCGAAACTGCCAAAACCGCACTCCATGTCGCCTTCATGGGATCACGAACCGATTAAGGTGGAATGATCCTTAACCGGCTCTAATTGAAGGGCCGAAAACAGCGACGGGGGGGGGGTGGTGTTGGTGAATGGCAGCCTCAAATTTCTTACAAAATATTTGGCCGCTGTCCCAAATTCAACCCCAAGAAGCAAACTCAAACACCGTGATGACCACGACCCTAGGGAAGGGTGAATGTTTCCTCGAACACTACGGGTCACCACAAGGCAAGCTGAACGAGGATCAAGAGAGCGCTGAACCAATAGACGAGAAAATGAGACTCTCCACTTCTATTGAAAAGAAGCAAGGTCCTGATGAATCTTGGATACTTAAGCCAACATGTGACAAGAGCACCTAGATGAGGTCTATGGAACTGTAGAAGTCCAACGTAACAGATGGAAACCAAAATGGAGACCAAATGACCAAACTATGAAAAAATCAGCACTGCTACTGCAAATACCGGGTCACAATATCGGACACGTCCGGTATGATACGGACACGAATGCCGAACACGAATACGGACACGTCCGGTATTAAAAATAGCACAGTGTGACTATGGGAGAAAAATCAAAAACCCCATCAAATGGTGTCCAAAAATCGCGTGAAATTTTAACCCTAACTTCTAGACACCAAGGGCTTCAAACTCGAAAGTTGGAAATACTAGACACGTCCGGTATTGATACCGACACGTGCTGTATTGGCAAGCTGCTCGGAGAAAATTGATTTCGACCAAAACTCGATCAAATCAACTTCGGATTGATCCCAAATTTTGTGGGCTGGCTCCTAAGGTAGCTAGGATGCTACTCCTTGAAAATCATAGCCTTTCATGCCTCACAACTTTACAAATCGAAGAGACGATGAAAATCACGAGTTCAAGAACCCTAGGCATGAAATCGACCCGATCTATGAGCTCGTGAGAAATTGATCGATTTCCTTATGTGGAAAGCTTTGTCTCACATCATTACTTGAATCAATGTAAGAAAAATGGATTGAATCGATCTCAAAACAAAGAAATCGGATCAAGAACAGGGGAGGGGAAAAGAAGAACGCGATGAACACAAGAACAAAGCACAAACCGATTCTTCCGGCCAAAAGCCCCGAGGGCACGAGTAGAGTAGGGCCTGCTCTTCCCACGAACACAGAGCACGACTACGGATGTTTAGTTGTGGACCTCTCTCATAGAGCAAAGCAGCTGGAGAATGGGAAACCCTAAAATGAAGAACTGCAAATGAGGAGGTGAAGATGAAGAGAGGGAGGGGCTGCCATCTCCATATATAATCCCTATTTTACATCCCCAAACTACCCGTAGCTACTATGTGGGCCAAACCACATAACCAAGGATAATATGGTCCGGCTCTGGATAAATTGATCTGACAGCCACCGCGCCTTTTCACCGGTAGCTTCGTCTCGACGCGAACTCCCCGATGCTGCCACGTGCGTCCTTCCGCCTCGTAACCTCCGCCTGGGTTTTGAGGCCCAAACCCGCGAAACCCGCCGCCGATGGTTTTGAGGCCCAAACTACCAAACCGGGCCGCGAGTAGCGTACCCCGTATGCGTCCCTCACACTTCGACACGTGTCACCGCCGTCCTCGACCGCGTGGGCGCCAAATCTTCTGAGCTGCCCGCTCGACTTGCACGTCCGCCTTCTTGACTCGATCAACACGGTCACTCCACGTGTCCTTGCACTTGTCGATGTCCTAAGTGTCAGCCATCACGGCTGTCCACCCGGCGCTCCGGTCCCTCGGTCCAAGCCTCACGTCCACCGTTCACCGCTCCCAGTCCGTCGGCACGGCACGTCCTCCTTGGCCTTCACCTCGCCGTTGACCACCGCCTCCGAGCTCCACACCTGCACAACACAAGCCAAGAGACACGTCGCACGACACACCTTGTGTGCCAGGTTAGGGTAAATGAAGGTAGAAGCAAAGTGCAATGTTGACAATCGCTCATCACAAAGCTGAACAACATGGGTACATATCAACCATGTGTTCGCAATCTGTGACTTTGGGCTTTGGGTCAGGGTTGCCTTTTACGGGCTGAGCCTTTAATTGCCTAACCCAATAGAAAAATAAATAATTAGTTAAATAGATTGCTTTGAGATTTGTGCAATTTTAGAAAGAGGAATATTGGAGCAGTTCTCTTTTCTATAAACTTGGATAAACTTATTATATATAGTTTAATTTAGTACAAACTTTGATTGTCACTTGTATTTCAGGACCGATGGAGTATTTTGCCTCCAGTGTTCGTAGCTAGAACATATTTCGAATGCCCGAGTCAAGAGTAGTGAGAGGGGTGTTGTACTCCTGACACCGCAACTGATAATTCCTCCAAGAATGACTGTCCCAGTGGATTGTAGAACTTCTCCAATGTGTCACAATTTCTTACCGTCAACTAGTAAATTCTATGGTCATGCGTTCGTTCAGATGGCTTAGCACTCGGAGACTCAAGAGTTACACTAGTTCAGGTAATCGTGTCAGCTGTTGGGTCAGAGGGATCAGGTCGAGGGGGCGGCCGGGGGGCTGCGCTAGTGGTCTTCTTAGTGGCCTGTTTTCTGTTTTGTAATTCCTTTGTATTTCTGTTTTCTTTTTCCATCGTCTAATAAAAATCTGGCAAAACTCTTGCAGCCTTTCTAAAAAACCAGCATCATACCTGCACGGCATGACAAAATTACTACTCTACGCCACATGTATTAGAACGGCAACATGGTGTGTACTGCATCCGCTAGAGTGCGCAGAAGGGGGCCTACCAGATAGAAAGCTTGTCGAGCCACTCAGCTTGGCATTGCCGCTCATACTATTACAACAAAAACTGCTGCTTCTTCAGTAGTTCACTAAACATTATTCCGAACCGTCAGACCAAGCAAAGCTAACCATCACATATGCTTGTATACTTTTTATTAAAGCGAGCAGCTTGTTCAGTTCACTAAATATATATTCTGAACTGGCTGGCGAAGCAAAGCTACCCCACACGGCCTCTATAAAAGGCAGCCATGGATGCAAATAAGTGAAGCACGCACACACACACCGTCGTCCTTGTAGCTAAGCTAGCACTAGCGGTGATAGCTAAGCAAGATGGCGATGTTGAGCTCCTACACCCTCCTTAGCCGGGCGCCGGGACCAAAGTTCTCTCCACCAGCCGCCACCACCGCCACCGCCACGCTGCAGCTCCGCAAACAACTGCCACCGCCGGCGGTAGCGTCGTCTGCAGTGGCTCTGCGTTGGGCCTCATGCAAGGAGTCCCGCCGGGCTCCTCTGTTCGTGTGCCACGCGCAAGGTGATAAGTACAAGTACGACATCCAACCCAGTGGTAAGCTGTACGTAGCTAGCTGGTGATAGATATTTCTAATAATGCCGATCCAAGTTCATTTATTTATCGATCGATAAATTTATAATGATTTTTTTTTTTTTTTTGGAAAGCTAGCTCTGCAAAATGCTCCCACATCAGCGTCAGCGGGCGAAGACTGGAATGTGATGGGAGACGAGGACCTGGTCATCCTCAAGTTGAGGGTGGGAGAGTCGGCCAAAGGTAAAGTGGAGGTTGTCACAACGACGGACCAGACACACCTGGTGATCAAATACACGGGTGACACCAACGACAACACCGAGGCGAGTAAGCTCAACGTCCCACTGGCGCTGCCTCCCGGCTACGACGGTAGCAAGGTGCAGCCCAGGTGGTTTGACGGCTGGCTGGTTATTCTTATCGCCAAGCCTAAGCACGGTCCCAAAAAGATAGACATTCCCAAGGAGACATAACTACCGGCCACTAACTGCATGCATGAATGCATGCCATGCATCCCGGCCCTGTGATCATCACTATGCTGTATGGATAGACAGACAGATGATGTCCTTTATTTAGTTTCGATCTCAGGCAACTTCGATCTGTTATTTGTGTTAATAATACATATAATAATGATGTGTGTGTGTGAGTACAAGCAGTAATATGTGCTGCGCGTGTACTAGTTTGTACGGTATTGACAAATAATAACCTTGTATGGTACTCTGATGTTTAATCAGACACATATGTTCTCTATATACCTACCTTGCTCGTTGTATGATGATTCTATTGGGTGTTGGAATATTAGGCAGCCTGACGGCCAGGTCCCCGGCCAGTGGTGCAAAGGCGTTGTTTCTACATGCACAAGTCTGAAAATGGAGCAGTTTTAAGGGTGCCTTTTGTCTTATCTTACTTCAGATTTTTGCTTGAACATGACAGGGAGGTGATATTTCGGCACAAGTCCAGAAATGCAGTAGCAATATCTAAGAGCAGTGACATGTAAGTTGAAACCTAAAAAGTTTTAGCGCCTTTGCCATAAATTTGCTAAAAATTAAGTCCACACATATTTATTAACTTAAATATATTTCTAATATGATGAGAAATTTGGAAAGCATCAAGATCCTCTGGTGAACAATAAAAAAGTAGTAAGGCAAAGAAGTAAACAGTGTTTATTGATAGCAAAATCTAAAGTAGTATGGCAATGAAGTAAACAATGTTTATTGATAGCAAAATCTAACTTTAAGTGTTACATTTTTTTTTTTTTTGAAAGACTAGTTTCCCAGCTTTGTATTAAATAGGTAGAAGCAGCAAAAGTCACTACAAGCGAGAGAAGCACTACTCCCCGTAGCTTGTTGAAAGAAAAAAAATGGTCTTATTACATACTATTTATTTGTGCAACAAAAAGGGGCTTCAAGATGACCGCCCCCGTCAGAGACCACAGCTGACATGTGTCTTTAAACTCGATGAACAGAGCTTGTTTTGTCTTCATGCTCCCCTAAAGATCCTCGCATTCCACTGCTTCCAAATACACCATATAGAGTCAGAATTGTCAGGCTATGACCAACTTTGTTCCCGGCCATTACCACTTGGTATAGCCATTCTTCATGATCGCTTACTTCCATTCACAGTGCCGGGTTCATGTTCTGACAACCACTCTAAGTGTTACAGAGAGAAAAATATATAATTAGCTTACAAATAAGCTGGATTGAAAACATTAGTCCAGTTCTACTTGCAACTATATAGATGGTTGAGCACCAAGGTTGATACGCCAGAAGACGTCGTCGGTGCACGAGTGGACCAACCATTCACCGGCAGTGGCGGAGCTAGAAATTATGTATAGGGGGCTGACCAAAAACATCCAACTTGTAAACAAAACTGGTTAGGTTCTTCGTGATTACCATTTAGCTTAATTCATTAACTTGACACATGTGCAAGTATTTTCTTATATATGTTTTTTTGGATCAAAGACATTAGTTTTTAAGTGGTAGACAACAACTTAACAGCAAGGTGTCTAGGGTGATTTCGTAATCCTCAAGATCTCTCAATCTTTCAAAAGTGCTTTATAGTATTATCTAGCTGTATTTTGTATGATTTTATTATCTAGAGACTAGAGAATATTAATAGATATATATATGGCAGCAATTTTATTATACTCTCCCTCTTAATTAAATAAAAAACATAAATTTGTACTAGTAAAAAAATTGTTATGACATGTTGGGGCGCCATGGCCCCCTGCCAGCCCCTTGCCTCCGCCGCTGTTCACTGGACAAGAATCCAGCAAACGCTTGCGTGAATGGAATTGGGGTTGCAGCGGCGCTTGACAAAGGTGGAGCCTTGGCTGCGACTTGGCGGCGGTGCGCCTACTTTGTGGCTGGCTAGACAAGGTAAAATGTTATATAAGCAACAATCGGTATGTTTCTGAACCAATGTTTTCTTAATGAATTGTAAAATGTTGCCAAAAGGTGTTCCACATAAGAGTACATGAGGTTTATAGCTAAAACAAAGCTATTGATCTCACTAGAAAGAAGACCAAAACTACTGTATACATGGATGTTCTATAGTTATGACAAAGATATGTTAAATTAAATAAATTATTTGCTTATTCATTTATATTTATGTCTTGCCAGAATCATGCACATTCATGTTGTAATTATTCATGCTAACCAAAATTATGCCATATATATGAGCATAGTTGTTAAGTAATTTGTTTCCATAGTATTGAAGAAGGACCTTAAACCCCAATTATCTACATTATTTATGTAACAGCTCTACTCAATTTAATAAATTATGTACTTGTTCCTATTTATATCAGTTGCTTGCTATATAAGAAAACACACATATATGCATTGTACTTTAATTATTCCATTGCTTTTAATAATCACACACCTAAGTATGTGAGCTTGCAATTAACCAGACACGTGTGTGCCGTACGTGCTTGTCCACTAGTCCCGCAAGTAGGTTATATTTTCAATTTAATTTGAAATGAGTTCAATTGGGAACCTGATACAAATAAAGTTTTTTGTTCAGGTACACGTTGAACTCAGTCGTAAGTATTTAGAAGCATGTATACTATTATTCAAATATATAATAACCATTCGAATACATCGAATACAAGGTGATGGCGTTCCAGAAAAGCAGACTACCTACTTTGGTTCCAACATTGGACGGACAAGGCAGTAGGCTGCCGTGCTGGATAGGAAGAGTGCAAGCTGAACTCTGACAATTGCGTCAAATTAAACAGCTGTGCCGTCATTACCATCATTCACTAGGAGAACAGCATACGTGTGGAAGGTATCCAAATTGGCATGACAATGTTCCTTTCACACACTTGTTTCACTCAAAGACCCTTCAAGGAGCGACGTTATTATATGTGATCCCTCGAGGTGGAACAACTACTTCTTCCTACAATGAATCACCAGTATCAACGGATCAAAAATGACATGAGCCAACCATATTAACCGATCCAAATTAAATGATCAACTGTATCCGCGGGCCAATTTGACATGAATCAACTGTATCCACTGAGCCAAATTGACATGAACCACCTGCATGAGCTACTTATGTGCGGTGGTTTTCTTTATAGCCCAATTTAATACTTATGTGTGCTACTTTGTAATAAGTGGTCTGATTCTATCTTCGGATAGATGAAGCCGGATTTTTTCAAATCCTTTATCTAAAAAAAGAACCTGCATGAGCTAGCTTCGTTGTTTCACGCAACTTGCCTCAGAAGGCCCAGAATAGCCTTATATATATATATATATATATATAGGAGTAACATTTGACGCCAGCGCAATGCATTGTTCATCCAAGCTAGCTTGGTATTTTGATCCATCTCTCTTGGATCAGCGCACAATTGCCAAGCTCATTTGCTAGCTAGATCTATCGTCCATGTCGAGCTCGAGTAACAGAGCCATCCTGGTCCCCGAGGAGGCGGCGGCGGTGGCGGCGAAGGAGGCGCTGGCATGGGGCACGTCCCCGCGTCTATTCCTATCATACGGTGACGTGGAGGCTGTGCCGTCGTTCACGGTGCTGTCACCGCCAATGGGGCTAGACTTCTTCGCCATGCTCGACGGCCACGGCGAGTGCAAGCGCCTGCTCGCGCTGCTGCGGGACGCAATCGCCGGGCAGGTCTACAGGGAGCTGTTCAGCGACAGCCCGCGGTTCCTTGACGGGATGTCGCCCGTTGGGTGGTGGGCAACAACGCTGAGGGAGGCGTTCGGGACTTCCGGGACGAGTCGCGGTCTGCGCAGCCGTGGCGAACCCGGCGTGCTCGAGAAGTATCTCGTCCTCGGCAGCTGCGGCGCCTCAAGGCGGTGCTATCCCATGACGGCGAGCTCGTGGCTACATTTTTCTACCGGTAAGAAAAAAAAATTTCGGTTCCTGGCGATAAATGTGATATTTCGGAAATTTTGGAAATATCGGGTCAAATTTAAATTTATTTTTAAAATTTTTTGGCATCATTTCATTAGAAAAACTCTCTAATCAATCATCCATCGCAAATTTACATAACAAATTACATAGTATCTCATAGAAGTAGAGCCACGGTAATGCGTCGTGCTACGGTAATACCGATATAAAAAAATTTCGGTCCTCGGCCCGAAAAGAACGATATTTCAGAAATTTCGGCAAAATTTCGCGAAAAAAAATTTCACGAGGCTCGTGGAGCTCAGTTCCGATTCCCAAACATGGTAAGTAAAGCTTCTTCTTCTTCTTGCACTTGCTCCATGTCAGGATAGTTTCGTTGCATTTGCTCCAGTCAGTTGTGGGAAAAAAATTTGCATTTAACCATTACTATGCACGTACGTACATGCACAGGCAAACAGAGGAGATGAGAACAAGAGCGTGGAGAACGCCGGGGACGGTCGCATGGCCGAGGCCACCTCCAAGTCCATGCTGGCCACCGCTCTGCGCACTACAACCGATGCGTCGGTGAGCTCACACTACTACCGAACGGATTTGTAGGGGCGGCTTAAGACGGTTTGTAGGGGCGGTTTCCCCAACCGCCCCTAAGCATCCATTTTTACAAATCAGACCACTGTAGGGGCGGTTTCGCAGCCGCGTGCCCTTACAAATCTATTTGTAGGGGCGGCTGGTAACTTGAGCTGCCCTTAGAAATAAAATTTGTAAGGGCGGTTGAACAACCGGCCGCCCCTACAGAAATAATTTGTAAGGGCGGCTTGAAAGCTAGCCGCCCCTATAATTTCCATCTGTTGGGGCGGTTCATTCTATAACCGCCCCTACAGTTGATTTCCCGCCAAAAAAATTAAATTTAATATTTGCATAATTCACAGAATTAACACATAATTCACAATAACAGATATACATACATACATATATGATCCCATTCAGCACATAATTCACATAATTCAACATAGTTCATTCCCCATCACAAGTTCAAGCATTCACAACACAAGTTCAATTAACGGCCTAAGCCTAGCCTTTCCCACTCACGAAAATGTTGGTGCTGAGGATTTGTCGCTAACTTCGGAGTCCTTGTCATGGTATAGGCCTCTCGGCGCTTATAATTTGGTCCAATATGAAGCTGCAAAGGTCACCGACGAGTTCCAAAAGGTTGTCATCCTTGTATGGGTCAGCTGTCATTCCTATCTCTTCTTTCCACTACAAAGACAAAGTGAGCATATACAAAGGCGGTGAGTATATATAAAGACATATAGTGAGCATATACAAAGACAGTAAATAAATACAAAGACAAAGTGAGCAAATATAAAGTAAGTAAAAATATAAAGACAGTGAATATTTAGAAAGATAGTGAGCATATACAAAGACAATGTGCATATGGAAAGAGAGTGAGCTTATGGAAAGACAAAGAGCATTTACAAAGACAGTGAGCATATGAAAAGACAATGAGCTTAACAAAGACCGTGAGCTTATACAAAGACAAAGTGAGGATTTATAAAGACAAAGTGAGCTTATATAAAGACAAAGAGCATTTAGAAAGACAAAGTGAGCATATATAAAGACAGTGAGCATTTAGAAAGGCAGTGAGCATATACAAAAACAGTGAGCATATGAAAAGACAGTGAGCATATACGAAGACAGTGAGCATTTAGAAAGACAGTGATTATATACAAAGACAGTGAGCATATGGAAAACAAAGAGCTTATGGAAAACAACAAGTTTATACAAAGACAGTGAGCATATACAAAGTAAGTGAGCAAATATAAAGGCGTGAGCTTGGACAAAGACAGTGAGCTTATATAAAGACAGTGAGCATTTAGAAAGACAGTGAGCATATACAAAGCCAGTGAGCAAATATAAAGGCAGTGATCATATGCAAACACAGTGAGCAAATATAAAGGCAGTGAGCTTAGACAAAGACAGTGAGCATATGTGAGCTTATACAAAGAGTGAGCATTTACAAAGAAAGTGAGCATTTAAAAAGAGAGTGAGCATATATATAAGACAGTGAGCATGTACTAAGTCAGTGAGCTTATATTAAGATAGTGAGCATTTACTAAGACAGTGAGTATGTACTAAGACAATGAGCATTTATACAAAGACAATGAACATGTACTAAGATAGTGAGCATTTATACAAAGACAGTGAGCATTATATATATAGACGGTGAGCATATGTTCAAACATACCCTAGCAGGGTGTCTCCCGTAGGGAGAGGGTGTTACTCATCATAGTGCATACATAATATCCACAATTCACACTCCCGGGCTTCTGCTTGGCGCACCGTGTTTGACATATAAATACAGAGAAAATGTTACAAAAGCAAAGTGAACATTTACAAAGACGATCGTAATCGGGTTAAAATCCTTGTCCAAATTCGTCCTCCGTTGGCCTATGCCCGGAGTTGGAAGCGATGAGCATTTACAAAGACAGTTCTTTGTAAATGCTCATTATTTTTGTGGTAATAGTAGTAGTGATAGATGCCTCGAAAACATGCCAATCATCATTTGATCAAGAACTTGGAGTTGGACAACAGTAGTAGGAGAGGAGACATCGGTAGAAGTAGTAGGAGCAAGTAGGGGCGGTAGGAAGAGACAAGAGAGTAGGAGGAGGAGTAGTAGGAAAAACAGGAAATAGGCATCCTAATAGATAGGAAATAGGCATCCCAGCACCGACATAAGCAATAGAGATAAGTTCTTGATCATCAGCTCATCATATTCTAAATAATTTCTAGAGTTGGATAATTTCATCATCAGCCAAAGAGAGGAGAGGAGAGGAGAGCGGGGTTGGCCAAAAAAAGGCATATATGTGCTCACTGTCTTTACATATGCTCACTGTTTTTGTGGTAGAAGTAGAAGTAGTGGTAGAGGCCTCAAAAACATGCCAATCATCATTTGATCAAGAACTTGGAGCATAAAGACATAAAAAACACAGTGAGCATATACTAATATAGTGAGCATATACAAATATAGTGAGCATATATAGAAAAAGACAGTAGGGGCGACCGGTATTGATGCCAAGTTCCCCACAAGATCATGATCATCAGCTCATATTCTAGATAATTTCTAGTAATCAACAATTTCATCATTGGCAAAAAAAGCAGCTGCTGCTTCCCAAACATAGAGAGGCCTTTATGATAACAACATATAGAGAGAGGAGAGTTGGCCAAAAAAAAAAGCATCCATATATCACCAAACAAGTAGTAATAGTATAAGTAGTGGTACTGGCCTCAAAAACATGTCATACACATCATATGATCATGAACTTGGAGCATAAAGGCATCATAAAGACAGTGAGCATATAGAAAAAGACAATGCGGGTAGGCGATAATGATGCGAAGTTCCTCACATGTTCATGATCATCGAGGTCATGTTCCGGATAATTTCTGGAATCTAACAATTTCATCATTGGCAAATAGAGAGGAGAGGAGAGGAGAGGAGAAAATAGCAGCTACTACCAAGCATAGAGTAGGAGTAGTAGTAGGAGAGGAGGCCAAACAAAACCGGTGAGCATGTGAAAAAAAAAGGTGAGCATATCTCGAAGATAGTGAGCATATGTAAAGTCAGTGAGCATATGTAAACCAGTGAGCATGTATAATGACTGTGAGCATACATAAAAATCTGTGACCATATGTAACCAGTGTGCACATCATGACAAATAACTTCAAAAGTGAGCTTATTAGCACTTAGAGGATTCATAACAAAGAACCATATAGTTTAATCAAGCTACTTAAACTTTCTTATTATCATTTTGAGATGATTCAATAGATAACTAAGCTAAAAAGCACAACCTTTCAAATCTGTCTAGCATACAAGTAAAACCTAACAAAGGAGCATAAATAAAAACAGATAATTAAGCTAAAAAGCAACAACCTTTCAAACTTGTCCAACATACAAGTAAAACCTAACAGGAGCATAAATAAAAATAGTGAGCACCATTAAAATAACACATTTGCTTATGATGATATCAAGTTCCGATTAGTGGTTAACAGATCTAACAAGTGGGCTCTAAGCAAATGGGCACACCATGAAAAATAACTTCAAAAGTGAGCTAATGGTCTTTGCAAAAGTCATGCTATATAATATCCAAGTGGGCTATGTAAAAGTCATAAAATTTTAGGAAAACCAAGATCAGCAAGCATTAAACCTACCATACATGTTCCAATAAAGCTAAACTTGCATCACACATATATGCTAGCTCATACAATTTGAGTTAATATGCCACTTGAAATCATGTGAACCACTTTGAAATGCACGTTCTTAGTTTCTAAAATTGGAGAGGTGATGTGCTCTACTCAAAATAGGAATGTAGTAGGACGGGGCTCAAGTGACTGATAGGCACTTTGAAATGACAAATGCTAAATTATTCCAACAAAATAGAGGCATCCAAGTAGATAACAGAGGCATCATATAGGTAGTAAAAGTGAAATATTCTCACCTCCTCCATCCCTATTAGAACATAAAACCTCTACTAGAATATGGAGGTGTTGGCAATACTTATCAACTAAATGTCATGACATTTCATCTAAACTGCAGGTGTTGGTAATTAGAAATGGAAGCATACATCAACCAAATAGCACATTACAGGACATATGTGCCACATGAGCTAGCTTAATCGTGCTGGTCAAGAATTCATCAAGCTGCATACACATCTAAGCAACACAGATCAGAAAGGGGAGGCCAAATGGAGGAAAACTTACCTCAAATCCCACTTTGCACGAAGGGGCCAAAGATGTCGAGGTGGCGGTGCGGGCCGTCGAGGTCGAGCGCCTGCCGGCTGGGTCAAAAGAACACGCGTGCGGCCGCCGAGCTCAGAGGTCGAGGTCAGAGAGGGGGCACCGCCACCGAGGTCGAGCTCAAAGTGAGGGAGGAGCTCAGAGGTTGAGGTTGAGGTCGAAGAGGGAGCGCGCCAAGGAGGTCACCTAAGCCCCCAGCGAGGTCGAAGAGGGGGTGTGCGGCCGCCGTGGTCGAGGTTGAAGAGGGCATGCGGCCGTCGAGGTCGAGTTGGAGAGGGCCGCGGCCGACGAGGTCAAGGTCGGAGAGGGGCACGGCTGCCAAGGTTGAGCTCGGAGATGGGGGCGGTGCGGCCGCCCTAGGTCAAAACCCTAGCCGCCGTGCGGGCGGTCTCGGCATGGAGGAGGTCCGGTGGACGGAGGGGGGGTTGGGAGGCGGCGGAGGGATGTCATGCCGGAGCTAGGGCACGAGATGGCAGTGGCATTTTTGGCGGTGGCGGAGGCGGCGGTGTTGTCGCGCAGCCTACCGGCTTCCAAGAGGAGAAATCACGCCCAAGACTTAGCCGATTTCGCGGCCTAAGTGCTCCCTCGCAATATATCTTGGTAGGCATTTGTAGGGGCGGGGTGGTGATTGAGCCGCTCCTACAAATGCATTTGTTGGGGCGGTTCATGATTAAGCAGCCCCTAAAAATAATTTTTAATTTGTTTTTAAAAGTAAGAAAATGAAAAAGATTGTTTGTTAAATGTTTTTTGAGGTACTAAATGATTTCAAATAAAAAGTCATGAATAACAAGTTTGTTAAACTCATCAAGATGTACAATTCTTATTTTGGTCAACTTTTCATTTGACAAAGTTTGAATGAATCAAATTTTGAATTTCAAAAATGACAACACAAAAATAGTTTTTGAAACCCTAAATGGTGTCAAATAAAAAAGTCATGAATAACAAATTTGTTAAAATCATCAAGATGTACAATTCTTATTTTGGTCAACTTTTCATTTGACAAAGTTTGAATGAATCAAATTTTGAATTTCAAAAATTGACAATTAAAAAGCGATTTTGAAACCCTAAATGATTTCAAATAAAAAGTCATGAATAACAAGTTTGTTAAACTCATCAAGATGTATAATTCTTATTTTGGTCAACTTTTCATTTGACAAAGTTTGAATGAATCAAATTTTGAATTTTAAAAATTGACAACTAAAAAAGCAGTTTTGAAACACTAAATGATTTCAAATAAAAAGTCATTAATAACAAGTTTGATGAACTCATCAAGATATACAATTTTATTTTGGTCAATTTTTTAATTGAGAAAATATTAGCAAACATTAGTTATAAAATGACACCGCTCTCATCTAGTTTCATAAACTATATGTGAGATTCATGAATTTATGAAAAATGTTTACTACCACTTTCTAAATTAAAAAAATGACCTATATAAAAATCATAAATCTTTCTGTGTTCTACAACTTTTGTATTCATTATTTTTTCAGTTGAGGTCATTTAGTGTCTCAAAATCTTGTGAGATGTTGTAGTTTTGGGTCTCCACCATGAAATCATGTAGTTCACTCAGCTCTTTGTTGTCAATCGTCTTATCGAAGATCTTCGAAAAGAAGTAGCACATGCAGGTGATGGCCATTTTTAAAGAAATCTGGCTTTATGGCCCTGATTACAATAGGTAGGAACACTGTCAACATTACATGACAATCGTGAGCCATGCAGTGTGTGATTGACAGATCTTTCATCGACACTAGCTTCTTGACGTTCGCTGAAAACCTAGTCGGAACTTTTAGCTGAACCATGACTTTCCGTGATTTCAGACCATCCTTTGACTTGCTTGTGTCCATCAAGGTAGCCATGAGACTCTCAAAGACATTCTTCTACACGTGCATAGCATCAATAGCATGGGGAACCCCCAAGTCTAGCCAATAAGGCAGATACTGAAAGAAGATTGATTGTTTCTTAAAAGGTACGCCTTCGATACGAGATGTACTTCTATCTCTGTTCATCCCATCTGGATTCTTAATTCCATAGATGATGCGTATGTTTTCACCATTCTGTACACATGTTCTCCATTATGACGTCCCTTCGGAGGGGGTTCAGTCTCTACGGCATTGTCATAAAATCTTATGAACATCTTGCTGTGGTACCTATGAGTTGCCTTTAAGAAGCATCGGTTCCTCAGGTAAACTATCTTCTTGGATGCATCCAGGTACACCCATGTAGTACCTTCCAAGCAGACTAAGCACCATGTCTTCCCTTTGATCTGTCCAGACAAAGCAAATAGCGCGGGATAATCATTGGTGGTAACAAAGATTATGGCTCGACATATAAAGTCCTGCTTTCTGAACGCATCATACATCGGCTCCCCATACCTCCATAGCCTCTCAAATTCTTGCATCACAGGCTCTAGAAACACGTCTACGTCAATGGCTGGTTGTTTCAGACCTGAAATGAGAACAATAAGGAGAAGGTACTTTCTTTTCTGACACAGCCACATTGGGATGTCGTACATGGTCAGGATCACTGGCCAAGTGCTATGGTCACTCATCCTCTCATTGAGGGGATTCATTCCATCGGTGCTCAAGCCAAACCGTACATTCCTCGGGTCATTGCTGAACTCTTTGTGCTTCTCATCGAAGCGTTGCCACTGACTGCCATCGGTCGGGTGTGCAATCTTATCATCATCTACCTTGCGATGATCATCCCACCATGTCATGAGTGCGGCTTCCTTGGGGTTTAGGAAGATATGCCTCAAGTGATCGGTCACTGGCAGGTACCACATTACCAAGGAAGGAATTCTTCTCTACTTTGAATCATTGCCTACTGGAGTGTCCTCTAGGAGTTGAGAACCTTGTACCGCCTTTTTCCCACCCTTCTTCCTCTTGTTCCCTGTGGAGGCTTCTTCCCCATTGTAAAGATTGTTGTTCTTGTACCGACTGGTCCCACCTAGGACATTTATCGAGATTCTTGAACATGTCACCACGAAAAAGGATATAATGGTTGGGGCATACATGGATTTCTTCAACACCCATTATCAATGGACTTACAACCTTTTTCACTTGGTAGGTGTTGGCGGGAACTGAGTTTGGCTTTGGCAGCAACCATGATAGGAGATGCAACAGATCATTGAAACTATAGTCCGACCAGCCATACTTAGCCTTCAGGATGAGTAGCTCAAGCACAAAATGTAGCAATGTCTAGTGTGTCAGACAACCCTTTTCAACACCATAGACAGTCTCCTTCAATGCTTTTTCACCCTCTCTAGTTTTTCTAGATCTTTCGCTCTTTAGTATTATTTCTGGTCCAATGGCACAAAAGCATTTCCTCCAAATGATCACCGTCATCTTCATCCCCGACACGTGCTTTCGGTCATCTTCATTCTCGACACCACCTTTGTCGCTACCATCCCAATCGTCACCACCTTTGTCGTTACCATCCCAACCATCATCACCTTGTAGTTCATTGTCGGACTTCGGGTTCATTCTTGCATCAAGCTCATCTAAATCTTGGGACAAGCGATCTTGGGTTTTGTCGCGTCTTCTAGATCGTCGTCGTTGTCGTCGCCGTCATCATTATCAACAACAGTTTCACCATGATGAATCCAGATTGTGTAATCCTTAACAAATCCTCGCACAATCAAATGTGATCCGATGACCTTGACATCTCTCCATGCTATATGGTTCTTGCAATCGTGACATGGACATATTATTGAATCATTGTTTTGTGTCAATGTCTTTGCATGCTTCTCGGCTTCAATGAATTTATCCACCTCTTCACGGAAACCTATCTTTCACCTTAAGGAGCCATACATCCAAGCCTTGCTGTACTCCATCCTTTAGGACAACAATTAAAAAAATGTACATTAAAGGACTCATTCTTCAGATAAATAAATGCATATACATGGCAAACATACACGAAACTTACTAATAGTCCACTAAAATCATGAGCACATAAAGGAGTGTAATACAATCCTCTAACTAATCTACCCTAGTAAGTTCAAAATTAGGGTCTAATTTGCTCATTACATAGCTCTAACCAGAGTTTTATAACTCATCAATGTCGTCTACAACTTGTAGGAAAATATGAATGCACTAATAGATCATGATTTTAGAAAATTTTACGAAGAAAAACCATCATATTTGGAGTTAGGATGAGGGAGAAAGACTTGTTACAAATTTCTGCCACAGATTAAAAAGAGAAAACACACATGTTCATCACTAAAATTCATGAAACCCTTACTAATAGTCCACTAAAACCATTCAACATCGACTAATAAAGGAGTAACCCAATCATCTAGCTAATATATAGCCTAGTACCTTCAAATTTGGGTCTAATTTGCTCATTTCATTTAGCTCAAGCATCATAGATGAGAGAGAAAAGCAAAACCCTAATTACTCACTAAGCAACCATTAAAACTTCAATTAAAGGCTTGGAACAACATTTTCTTACCTCCTACAACCTCTTCACCAAAGGAATTGGGACCAAAACCTCCCCTAGTAGAGTAATTTTTGGGAGGTGCCCAAGGCCTCCCAACCTTTTTCTCGGGTTAGAGTGAGTGACCTAAGGAGGAAGAAGGTGGCCAGCTTTTATACCTACAGACCACTGTAGGGGCGGCTGTTGATTGAACTACCCCTACAAATATTACAGAAGGGGCGGCTGGTGATTGAGCCGCCCTACAAATCTTTACAAAGGGGCGGTCAACACCGCCCGCCCTAATGGGTCAATTTGTAGGGCGGTTCGTAACACCAGCCGCCACTACTGGGGAACATTTGTCGTGGTGGTTGGATTGCTGTGGGGCCAGGCCACGTAAGAACGGGCTGGAGTGTGAGCCGCCCCTACCCAAAAATGGGCGCGTTGCTACAAATCGTTTTTGTAGTTGTGTCGGCCGGCGCCAGTGGTGGCGGTGGAGTGGCGGCGCGCGACGTTTCCTAATCCCGGCGGCGCGGCCCTGCAGGACAAGGTGAGGCTAGCCTCCAGATAAGTGAACACATTGGTTCAGTTGAGTACCATCTAAATTTACCGAGGAGGCCCACATCAAGAATGCCTTCCATATATTAGTATGCTTAAACCACACAAGAGCCGGGTGAGCTTCCGACAATGGATGATGGAGTTGCAGTACCAGAACCTAAATCAATGTTAAAGGCAAGAGCAAATGGGGAATATTGAAATACTAATAAAATGGAACGACAAACCGGCAAAATTCGACTCATCATGGAGGAGCTGGAACGCTTCAAGAAGTTATACCTGAAATTTCAGCTTGAGGGGCGAGCTGATTCTTCAAGTGATTGTTAGCGAGGGGCAACAGGCCTCCGAAATTGGCAGCGGGCTAGATTGTTAGCGAGGGGCAACAGGCTCAGCTGTTATAGATTAAGGCCTCCTTTTGAAGGATAGGGTCATGGGCTAGGCCTATTAGCATTTGTAACCCCCTTCATATATAAGGGAGAACAATCAATGAGAAAGGCAAGCAAAGTTTAGGGTTAATCCCTTTATCTCTTCCTCCCTTCCTCCTCTTCTCCTGCGCCGCCACCTCCTCTTCTCCTCCTGCCCCGCTGCGCCTCCACCAGCTGCCACCGCGCCGCTGCTGCCAGCCGCAGCCAGCCCCAGCTGGCTGCACCGCCCTCCGCCGCCGCCCAGCCGGCCATAGCCAGCCACGCCGCCCTCGGCGCCACTCCAGCCGGCCCTAGCCGTGGGATCGCCGCCCGCTGCCTCCGCAGCCGCCGCTGCCCTGCCATCATGGGTACCCTGCTCCCCCCTCGAACCCTAAAGGGATCGGGACCGTGACAGTTTGTCGTCGTACTAAATTCGTTTAAGGACTTGGTTCTGATAATTAATGAACGTAACCTTCTTGTGTTGCAATTTGGATTTCTGAATTATGATGATTCACCAGATATGTACAGCTAGTACGCTTGCTGCTGCTATTCCTTATTCCTTCAGGACTCTACTCAGTCAATCAGCCGGCTGGTTTGCCTTGTTGTAGTAATAAAATTTGTTCAAGGACTTGCTCCGATGATCAGCGTAGTGTTTTCGATTTCTGTTGCATGATTCGCCAGATGTAAAACTAGGTGTGTACAGTAGGCTAGCTGCTGCTATTCCTTATTCCTTTGCTGATGGCCTGCAACACGGCTTGCCGAATCATTTGCTCATCCACACTTCCCCCTGCTGCTGCTGCTGCTTGGCCTGCTGGCCTGATCCGCCGAGCGCTTGGAAGCAGAAGGCGGTGTCGTGGGCGCAGGAGAGGTCGGCGTCAAGGACGTCGAGGCCGAGGTCCTCCAAGGCCTCCAGAACCGACACCAGCAGCCCAGGCCGGCTCCTCTCGGTGGACACGTTGATCCTGGACCTTCTCCTGCTCCACTGACGAGACGCTCACCTGTACGTATACGTACGTGTGTGCACGCACAAAAATGCAATCATGGAAATGGATCCCTGGAGCTCCTTTATGTATTTCGACACGTACGTCTACAGGATTGACGTATTGTTTATGGCTTTCGAATGAAATCCATCAGGGAAACGTTTTCTTAGGAAAATCGGGAGCAGCTTGATAATAAGGCACGTATACGTGTTGAAGGTGTACCAGTGTACCACTGAGGCTCAATCTTTACAGTGTCAGTCAGTCATGCAGCTCAGCTCAGTCATCACAACCTGACAGGATCGGAGGGAAATACTTGTTGTACTCCACAGAGTCCAGACCCCAATTATATTGCACGCTGCAGCTTCTATTAGTCCTAGCTTGTTTTGATGATCTCGATCCAGAGCTACGTACTCTTTGTTCTTTGATTTGTGTATTTTTTTTTTTGATAAGTCGACGGGAGGGGAGATAATCCTCCACCTGAATGATATATTGATGATTGGCTCTCGAATAGCCATTTGGTTACAAATACACCTTCGGATTTTTTATGGCGCTAAGAGTACAAAGCGCTAGCTATCTTAGAGCACCAAACTGTGGCAAACTAGAAAAGTTCCTGTCAACTCGCGGTAGCCGATCACCCCATAGGTAAGCTTCAGTTTTGTGCGTCATGGTTCACCGACAGCACCACAACCAATATGCTAGACTCGCGACCTCCACTCCAACGGCGACTGTTATGCTTCGAGTCGATTCAGACAGACAATAGTCGTGATTACATTTTGTCTGAGAAGCACATCCAGGACCCAACTGACGCCCGCCAACACCCAATGAGGGGAGGAATCCTCAACGGAGGGAGGGCCGGCAAAAAGGAGCACAAGGAGATCCAATAGAGGGGACCATGGTCTTGTTACCGGCATTTGATGAGACAAGGCAACCAAGGATCATGGATAAAGGTAGAGGTAGCCACTGGAAGTGAAGCATGACAGTTAGAACTTGTGCAAAACATCAGAGGGAAGGGGTTGGAACCGATGTAGGGTTTTGAGATGTGCCCAGCATGTCATTGTGCACAGACAAACAGCACTCTCAACAAGGGACAATACTCTGACACCTCCAATCCCCAAGCAACTGTTAAGCTTTGAGCCAAGAAGGCAGACGACGGTTGTGATTTGCATTGTCTTGAGGCACTTCCGGGATCCAATCATTTCCCGCCAACGGCCATCGAGGGGATCATGGTCCCACTAACCCCGCATTTGGTGAGACAGGGCAATCAAGGCTCATGGATGATGGTGGAGTAAGGACACTGATAGCGATATTTGGGCACCCCGAACAAATACTAGCACCATTGGCCATACCTGAGGCCGACGACGGCGAGAAGCCCCACATCCACCGTGAGGCAACCGTGGCGGCCCGTGGCACCGTTTGTGTATTTGTGATTTTTTTTTCACATGTTTTTGCACGCCGCTAGTATATTAATCTTGGGCATGTACATGCAGTTCACAATTTCTAGAAACCTTCAAATATATTTTATTTTCCCTAATTCATCACAAATTAAGGTGTCAGCTTCTCGAATCTCCTTTTTTCAGAAAAAACAGTGAATTATCTTTAAAGTGTTTGATGGTAGTATATCGTCGTAGTGCACGCAAATGCCATTATCTTGTTTTTGGCTTTGATCATACCACCTACAACCACTGACTCTGAGTAGGAGTATATCTCATTCTAAGAGACGCGCTTTGCCAAAACGGAGAAGAGGCGACCCGTGATCATCTCTTCCTCAATTGATGTCTTTCTGCAACAGCTTACTGGAACATGTTAAACATAGATATCTCACCAAGCTCTTTCCGAGAGATTGTCTTAGGGCTTGTTTGGTAGGTCTCCACCAACTCTAGATCCACAAAGAACACAGCTCCACACTATACAAAATTTTACCCAAACGGTCTAGCTCCACGAAATCCGGATTCACTAATATAGTGGATCTATAGGGGCTAGATTCACATTTTGGTGGACTTCTCAAGGGATTCTCCACCAAACTCAAGTTCGATGGAGTTGGGGAAATCACCCACCACTGCCATAGACTACACAAAGATATTGGTCCGTTCTAATTTTTCTTTCTTCTTCCTCAAATGATCGAGAGCGCGAGACGGTTCCTTCTTCCTTCTTTACTCTTTCACCGCTTCTTTCCGACGATGCATCCTGGTGCTAGTCGTGCTCCCAGTTGCTCGTCATCTTAGAAGCCACGTGACCGCCCCGCCCCACGCCTCGTCCGTCTTCACTCGCCACGTGCCTAGCTCGCGCCGCGTCGCGCGCCGCGGCGTGTACCCATCCCTACCTCGACGCGCCGCCGCGGCGTGAGCACGCAAGGCGCCCCGGGCCATGCACGGAGCTACCCTACCCCACCGCTGAGGAGCTGCCCGGGCTACGTGCCTATGCGCCGAACATGGCGTGATCCGGCCAGCGAGGCACGTCCGAAGGGTGGGCCGGAGGAGGGAAGAAGACCAGGACAAGCTTTTTTTTCAAACATTGACACGTGGGGCCTATCCCAAGGGCAAATCAGACCATTACCACGAAAAAGGCCCTTGCGTGGATCTGAGATGTTGTGTAGCCAAACAGTTTCCTGATAGATCCACTAGTAGAGCTGCTCTATGATGAATCCTATTGATCGATTCACTTTTTCAGCCGCGGAGCTCACAAACATGCCCTTAGTATATATTAAAGGATAAACTTCACACAGATTTCTTCGTAACAGAATCATCTTCATGTGTTGGACTATTAGGGGAGCAAGGAATGGCTTGATTTGTAAGGGTTTTTAGTTGAGCATGATGGATTGCAAGAGGGTTTTTGCAAGGGAACTGGTCTTATAGTCTCCCTTCGAACTAAGGTTCTGTTTGGTTACAGGGACTAGAGATTAGAGACTAAAACATGGATTACAAGAGGGACTAACAGCCTATTTGGTTCCAGGGACTAGAGGACAAAACAAAGACCAAAACACCCCTGAAAAGAGGGACTAAAGGAGGGGTGGGGCTAGCAAATTGAGAGGCATGGACTGTAAAGTTGGTCCATTAGTCCCAATTAGCACCTCTCATGGGACTAGTGGACTAGGGACTACTAGTCCCTCTTTTAGTCTCTTTGTTTGGCAATTTAGGGACTAAATGAGACTAAAATCTAGTCCCTAGTCCCTAGTCCCTCGGAACCAAACAGGGCCTTTGACACATGGATCCAAAATCTGTTTTAATTTTGCTAGCTAGAGCCATTTTCTTCTTCTCTCTCTCTCTTTTTTAAGACCTTTGTTTTCCTCTGTAAACCAGTCTCTCATCCTTTTAATTTAATTTAACTGTAGGGGCCTTGTTCCTCCAGATTTGTCAAAAAAAAAAAAAAAAAAAAAAACCCCGGAGACACGCGCAGAACACTTTTTCTTAAACTAGTTTGCTCTCTGCATTTCCATATGCTTATTAGACGGCGGTGCATGTAAGCACTTTCAGTCTAGTCGGCGGTGACCAAAACCATGTCTTGGTAAAGAGACGTACGGCTTCGACATAGTATATGTTTGGCAGCTGTCTAAGCATGCTCTAGCTGAATGATGAACCTCTTCAATAAAATAAATATGTATTTCTGTTTTCCCTTTTGTAATTCCTTTGTATTTCTATTTTCTTTTCCATCTTCTAATAAAAATCTGGCAATACTCTTGCCGCCTTTCTTAAAAAGGCCGCGTCATACCTGCACGGCATGATAAAATTACTCTGCTACGCCACATGGTATTAGAATGGCAAGGTGTACTGTATAAGCTAGAGGGCGCAAAGGGGTCTACCAGGTAGAAAGCTTGTCGACCACTCAGCTTGGCATTACCGCGCATACTCTTACAACAAAAAGCTGCTTCTTCAGTAGTTCACTGAACATTATTCCGAACCGTCAGACCAAGCAAAGCTACCCATCACATATGCTTTGTATACTTTTATAAATAAAAGCGAGCAGCTTGTTCAGTTCACTAAATATATATTCTGAACTGGCTGGCGAAGCAAAGCTACCCCGCACTTTGCGCCCCCACACGTCCTCTATAAAAGGCAGGCATGGATGCAAATAAGTGCAGCACACACACACCGCCGTCGTCCTTGTGGCTAATCTAGCACTAGCGGTGATAGCTAAGCAAGATGGCGATGTTGAGCTCCTATACCCTCCTTAGCCGGGCGCCGGCGCCGGGACCAAAGTTCTCTCCAGCCGCCGCCACCGCCACGCTGCAGCTCCGCAAACAACTGCCCCCGCCGGCGGTAGCGTCGTCTGTAGTGGCTCTGCGTTGGGCCTTATGCAAGGAGTCCCGCCGGACTCCTCTCTTCGTGTGTCACGCGCAGGGTGATAAAAGTACAAGTACGACATCCAACCCAGTGGTAAGCTGTACGAAGCTGGTGATAGATATTTCTGAAGCCGATCCAAGTTCTTTTATTTATCGATCGATAAATTTATAATGATTTTTTCTTTTTTTTTTTTTTTTTTGGAAAGCTAGCTCTGCAAAATGCCCCCAAATCAGCGTCAGCGGGCGAAGACTGGAATGTGATGGGAGACGAGGACCTGGTCATCCTCAAGTTGAGGGTGGGAGAGTCCGCCAAAGGTAAAGTGGAGGTTGGCAAAACGTCGGACCAGACGCACCTGGTGATCAAGTACACGGGTGACACCAACGACGAGACCCAGGCGAGTAAGCTCAACGTCCCACTGGCGCTGCCTCCCGGCAATGGCGGTAGCAAGGTGCAGCCCAGGTGGTTTGACGGCTGGCTGGTTATTCTTATCGCCAAGCCTAAGAACGGTTCCAAAACGCTGGACAACTCCAAGGAGATAGGCCAAAAGATAGAGATCCTCGGGTGAACAATAAAAGTAGTAAGGCAATAATGAAGTAAACAGTGTTTATTGATAGCAAAACCTAACTCTAAGTGTCACATTTTTTTTTTTTTGAAGACCTGGTTGCCCAGCTTTGTATTAAATAGGTAGAAGAAGCAAAAAAGTCACTACAAGCATGAGAAGCGCTACTCCCGCAGCCTAAGCTACGGGGTTGAAAGAAAAAAATAATGGTCTTATAACGTACTACTTAGAAAGTATAATAAGCCTACATCAGCTGGCTACTGCGTTGTACACGTCGAAAAAAAAGCATACCGCGTAGAGAGAATCGAAGGGAGAGAAAGTGCAGACGACTCGTGAGTCGCTAGCTAAAGCGGGCGGATGCATTAATTGAGCGGATTGCTGCACTCTCATTGGCTTACTGTGCAAGGATAGCATTAAAAGCTCATGGGCCCCGCCACCCCCAGCTCACCACCTCGCGTGACGTGGATCAGGAATCGCCGGGCAGGCGGGCGTGTTTATTAGGCCACGTTTAGTTGGCAGAACTTTCTAACTTTTTCCCCATGTTTTTGATCGCCGCTATGGAAAATAGCGCCGGACTTTTCTGGGACGCTTATTCGCCGCTATTGCGTCGCTATAGCGCCGCTATAGCGGCGCAATAGCGGCAACTATGTGAAGTAGCATCAGCCTGCTGCCGCCACTATAGCCCAATAGCGTGAAAATAGCGATATAGCGCCAATAGCGTCGAAATAGCGCGCTTTAGCGGCGCGAATATCGTGCTATAGCGCAATAAGCGCCAATAGCGTGAAATTGACAATAGCGTCGCGGTGTTTCAAATGGCGCTATATAGCGCCGCTATAGCGGCGCTATATAGCGCTATTTGTTTCGCGGCTTTTTCCCCACTTTCTCTCCATCACATCACATTAAATACACCAAAAGACATATGTTTAGAGTATTAAATGTAGATAAAAAAATAACTAATTACACAGTTTAGATGTACATTGCGAGACGATTCTTTTGAGTCTAGTTACCCATGGTAGGATGATATTTACCACTAACAAACGAAACGCGTCTTTGCGAGTGTGCGATGTGACATTCGGTGCTAAAAATTTGCCATCTAAACAAGGCCCTGCTCTTATTTGTGCAACAAAAAGGGGCTTCAAGAAGACCGCCCCTGCCAGAGACCACAACTGACATGTGTCTTTAAACTCGATGAACAGAGCCAATATTTTGTCTTCATGCTCCCCTAAAGATCCTCGCATTCCACTGCTTCCAAATACACCATAGAGTCAGAATTGTCAGGCTGTGACCAACTTTGTTCCTGGCCATTACCACTTGGTATAGCCATTCTTCAAGATCGCTTACTTCCGTTCACAGTGCCGGGTTCATGTTCTGACAACCACTCTAAGTGTTACATAGAGAGAGAAAAATATATCTATACTATAAAAGAGCGTTGGAAATGATAGGTTTTGTTACTCAGAAATCTCCCTACCCAACACTCAATGATTTGTAGGGCCCGTAGAAGCAAAATAGACAGGAACAGATGGAACAACTTCGTTCCTCAATGCCGCGGAACGGAAGCGCAACAGAAAACACGGAATTTTTTCACTCGGGCCCCGCCTACCCGCCCGCGCGTACACACCGTCGCCTATCCTGCTGCGGGTCGCCGATCGCAGTGCGGGAAACGTCGCGACGATTGCACGGCGATCGCACCGGGTTGTTTGCAGTCGCAGCGTAACCGAAGGCTGCAACCCCATCTCTCCTTGCCGGTGCGTGCTCCATCTCCGACGGAACTAGCCATCACGGGCTCTCCCGTCGGCGCAGCCCAAGCAGCCAATGCACCGACGCCGGGAAGTCGGCCACCCTTGGCGTGCCGCTACGCCAAGCCATGGCGAAGTCGAGGATCTATGCCCGCACCAGCAACCGAAGGCAGCAACTCATCTCTCCTTGCCGGTGCGTGCTTGGTACGTGCTTGCCGCTTTACGGCTACGAGACGATCAGACTATAAATTAATCGTCAATTCTTGTACTAATCCATGCATAACCTAATTGGTGCTTGCTAGGCCAGGTCGCGGGCTCGCGGCAGCGCAACAGCAGGCAGATCCCGTCGTGGAGAAGAAAGTGGAGCAAGGGGAGGATCAACGCCTGCACACCAGTGCGTGTTTGCCGCTTGGTTAAGGAGCGGTGATGCTGACGGCCGGCAGCCACAGAATCACAAGTGCTCATCGTGTTTCCGTTGCCCACGCCCCACAGGTCCACCCACCCGCCGGTACGTACCCGCCAATTCTGATCGTGCCTCTTTGATGTGCCTCTGACAAATCATTGTGCATACCCTACACATTGTTCTGCTCCTTCATCTAGATCACGCATGCACGCGCGACCGGGCGGTGCGGACGGCAGCCCGTCATTGTTGTGTCTCAGGCGACCCAGCCCCAGCGACAAAACCGCCACCGCCAACGAGACACCCTTGGGGTGCCCTCGGCCCTTCACTCTACGCTACACGAGTCCGCCATGGCACCGCGCGCGCGCGGGCCAGTCGCCGCCGACCACTGCATAGCCCCAGCGCCTCAGCGTTGGCCGCTGGCCGCCCCGGAGCCCGGCCCCGCTCGGTTGCTAGGCGGATAGGGTACGTGGTCTTCGATATGTTGGGGGCAGGGCGTTCACAACCGATCGCTCGTTTTCATCCTCTCTATGTGAAATTTTCTGTTACGGCCAAAAGATGAACAGTCAAGCTAATAGAACTTGCGTATTTGTACTAATCCATGCATAAACTTGTGAAAATCAGTGGGAAAAAACTATACATCCAAATAGTGTAAATTTAATTTTGTTGCATTCATAATTGTATCCTCTACCGGTGCAAAATATGTTTACAAATGTTACTCTAACCAAAATTTCTTCATCTATTATAATGATTTATGTGCCATAGTATCATTTTATTATCATCATAATTTTGAAAATGGTGTAGCACATTTGATTCATTCTTTTCCACTCTGGTTGTTGTGTGTGAATAGTTACATACTCATTTGCATATTGTTCTTCAAACTTCAAGATATATTGGGTTATTAGGATTCAGGCAAGCTGGAGCACAGGTGTTTCACACTTGCACATCTGCGGGAGAGGGAAGTAGGATCACCTTGCCTTTCTTATCGGATAACTGTCGACGAATAGAAGCATGCATATCTTTTTGCCTGAATTATGTTCTTTAATGTTCAGTTGCAACAGAGAGCAATGAACCAAAAGTTCAATTTGAGTGTCATACTGTCCAATTTAATTTGATTATCTTCAAGGACTACAGTATAGTTAGAAAATTATGTGCTGACAAGGTCAGACTGTCCTACCTGTTTGATACAGAGCATGATAGTAGCATTTTTATAGTGTGCCATAAATTATCTGACACTGATGGAAAGATATCTAGAACCCTACATTACAATGCTTTTTTACTTCAGGTTTTGCATATTTCGTAGCTTGCAGCGACATGTAACCGATACATAGATGGTGCTATCCACCAATTTGCACATGTGTTATATGTTTATAGGAATTCAAATCCAACTCCTATTAAACAACAGTGTGCTCTGTGATCCAAAAATCTGTTGCAATGTGCAACATAAAGGAGTGAAAAATTAACTTATATTGCCTTTATATTGGATCAATAAAAAGGAGGTTGCACCTGCTAAACTGTGGGCATATAGGAGGTGACGTTACCCATCCAGTTTTCAGGTAGTATATTGTTCAAGTTCAGAACTAATTTGTTTCAAAAGTTTTGGAACTACTTTGATGCGCTCTATACCTGCAGCTGTATCTCTTTTCAAAAGGTTTAATTAGTTTCGAACTAACATGCAGATATAGGTGTCTTTTAAGTGGTTATAAAGGGCATTGTAAGACTGTTTTCATAATTGGTGGGTATAAATAGTATTTTATTTTTTGTCATAAAACAATGACCATTATCTTAGATGCAAATGAAGTAATAATGAAACAACCTTCCATGCTATGTCTAACATTACCATACAGCTTATGCTCGATGATATACGCAATATTTATACCTTTATGATGTATATGCAAGCTTTTTATGTAAATGATATATGCAATATTTCTGAACGTTTTGATGTATGAATGTTTTTTATGAAATTAAGTCCATATATATAAGCAGCATGTATCTTGCTTGTAATCTAAGGTCAAATTAGACATTTTATATTTTGAAATTTAGCCACTGTTTCATACTCAAGGTGTTCCCATTAAAGGTATTTGTTAAAAGTCAAATCCTTGCTGGCGACTGAGGGAGGGTAGGGAACTTTCAAAATTGGGATGAAAGGTGGTGTCCATATTGTTAAGGCTGAGGAAGCTGAAGGAATTGCAAGTATGTACTACAGCAAGTGGTTGAATTCATTATGTATTGTGGGCATGATAGATGTGTCTTAGGGGATGTTTGGTTCCAGGGAGTTTTTGTGTTGGGATTAAAAAGGTATCTAGAAACCAAACAAGAGGGGACTTTTAAGGACCTTTTTGTTAAAAGTCTATAGAAGTACCTTCCTAAGAGTGTTTTTCCAAAAGTCCCTAGAACTAAAAAAAGAGTCGTGGACATTTAAACCAAACAAGGTGTTAACGAGGGAAAGAAAAAAATGTAGTTCTTACTAGAATTTCTTAGATTTCTTGCCTGTTGCTATTCGGGGTGCAATCCTGCTGTTACTTTTTTTAAAAAAATCTGTTGCTATTTCACATACGTACATAAGAATCAAAACCGAAGAGAATCTGGATACATGTGTTACTTTATGTTTTCACATAACAGTCTCAACTACCTATTATTGACATACTAACTCAAGTGCAAAAGCGTTGAAAACATGTAAATGAAAAGATGGAAACCTACATGATGAGAACACGAAGGTGGAGAGAAGAGGCCAAGGGTGTAGTTGTTGCGATTGATCGTGAACATTGAGGCTATGCCGAATCAGAAGCGGCAGTGCTACCATGTCCGTACATTGAGGCTATGCCGAATCAGAAGCTGCAGTGCTACCATGTCTGCACCAAGGCATAGGGATCAGAGACACATCTGTTTTCTCAATAGTTCGTATACTTGTGAAACATAATTTATTGAATGTGGGAATAGAATCCTTTTGTCGTAAATAAAATTGTATGCTACACACGTGCGTGTCGCACGTGCCCTTCCACTAGTAATTAGCTAACAACTGAAGCATAAGCTAGATTGAAAACATTAGTCCATTTGTACCTGCAACTATATATATGGTTGAGCACCGAGGTTGATACGGCAGAAGACATCGTCAGTGCACGAGTGGACCAACCATTCAGCGGACAAGAATCCAGCGAACGCCTGCGTGAATGGAATTGGCGAGACAAGGTAAAATATATTATATAAGCAATAATCGGTATGTTTCTGAACCAGTGTTTGAATAGTAAAATGTTGTCAATAGGTGTTCCACACAAGAGTACAAGAGGTTTATAGCTAAAACAAAGCTATTAATCTCACTAGAAAGAAGACCAAAACTATGCCTTACCAGAATCATACATATTCATGTTGTAATTATGCATGCTAACCAAAATTATGCTGTATATATGTACTTGTTCCTATTTATACCAGTTGCTATATAAGAAAACACAAATATATGCACAAAGCCGGAGGCGTCGCGGGCGGTGGCAGGGGCCACGCAGACAGCACTGGCCTTCACCTCGATTGCTGTTGAAGTACAGCCTGAGCTTGGTGAGCTGTCAATGAGACGGGCATTGCCCAGCTTGACCCCCGCTGACGCTGAATCTGTGGCCGGACGACACACATGCTCACGACATCATGGAGGACCTGATGTTGGAGGAGTTCGCAGCTTCGCTGGCCAGCAGTCGGTTCGCCGTGAGGCCTTCTTTTGAGCGACAAGTGTCACCTCCGGTGGCCCCATGACTACAATATGAGGCCCCACAGGGGTGGCCACCTAGCTGGAGGATGAGGATCCGGCGGCAGTGGACTCCTGTGCGTTGCGGACACCCCCCTCCGCGCCACATTCACTGGGCGAGGGGGCTCTCCGACGGCAGCTGGCCCTCCCAGCTCACCACCGGTGGACACACCCCTTGAGTGAGGTCAGCGATGACACCGCCAAACGCTGCCTCAACAGCTGTATCAACAAAGTGACGCGTAAGAGGGACTCTTCTCTTATTTGTGAGCCTCCCAAGCATCCTCCTGCTATGCCAGTGGTGCCATAGTGGAGCAGACGATTGGCTGCTCAGCCTGTCTCTTGAGTACCCGCTTCCAAGCGAGGAGAGGTGCTGATCATGCAGCATATGGGCTTCATCAAAGGTCCATCAGTGCCATCCGCGTCGAGGCTGGAGGCGTATGACAAGCTCTTCGGCGGCGACCTGACGGCGGACGATGCCGGTGCTGGACGAGCTCTTCTCGGCTGTTTCGAGTTTTGGTTGTTCCTTTTACGTAATATCGACCTAGAGATCTTCCGCTAGGATGGTCTAGCTATGGCTGTGTTACGATGACCTCCTTCGGCGCTAGTTAGAAGCGTTGTAGGTTTGTCTAAACTCTTTTATTTAATAAAATGATACGCAAATCTTTTACATATTCGAGAAAAAATTATACCATTGCTTTTAATAATCACACACCTAAGTATGTGAGCTTACAATTAACCATAGATATGTATTGTGCCGTACGTGCTTGTCCACTAGTTACGCAAGTAGGTTATATTTTCAATTTAATTTGAAATGAGTTCAATTGGGTGGAAGCTGATACAAATAAAGTTTTTTTGTTCAGGTACACGTTGGACTCAGTCATAAAAGTATTCCAATAAAATCATCTATAATATTATTCAAATCCTTATATAATAACCATTCCAATACAAGGTGATGGTGCTCTAGAAAAGTGCAGTAGGCACAACATTGGACGCACAAGGCAGTAGGCTGCCGTGCCTGGATAGGAAGAGTGCAAGCTGAACTCTGACAATTGCTTCAAACAGCTGTGCCGTCATTGCCATCATTCACTTGGAGAACAGCATACATGTGGAAGGTATCCAAATTGGCATGACAATGTTCCTTTCACACTTTTTGTTTCACTCAAAAACCTTCAAGGAGCCACGTTAGATATGCACGTAGCATAGAGATCCAAATTGAATGATCAACTGTATCCACTGGGACAATTTGGCATGATCCACCTGCATCCACTGAGCCAAATTGGCATGAACCACCTGGATGAGTTAGCTTCGATGTTTCATGCAACTTGCCTCAGATTTCCCAGAACAGCCTTATATAAGAGTAACATTTGACGGCAGCGTCATCACCTTGGTTCCTACAACCTCTTAGCATCAGTTTGGTTCCTACAAGATATATACAATATATATACCATCCCTTGGTTTGCTTATGGATGTCCATGTGTCACTTGGACAGTCATGGCTCTATATAAGAAATAAACCCGCCATCACCTTTTGATTTAATTAATAGATAGAAGAAGTTTCCATTTTGATGTATTGGAGGAAACCAAAATATTGCAATAGTCGTGTCACTCGGTGAGGAAGCGCAATATATAGTTGTGTCACTCGGTGAGGAAGCGGTCTCGTCAGCCGACAACGTGTCCGTCTCCACCATGGAGCTGCCCATGGCCGTGCTGGTGCCCGAGGTGGGCGCACCCAACCAGCGTGGTCACAGCCTCGGCCACGACTGACGACGACGAGTGCCGCGCACAGCTCGCTGCCATCAGCAGCTGCGACGACAAGGTACCGACGGTGACGAGCTCAGTTCTGAATGGTACAAGTGCGGTGGTGGACACGGCGGTAGGCGGCGGAGGCGACGACGGTGTTCTGCTCAAATGCGTGTGCGCGCTGTTGCTCGGTGACGCGCACAGCTTGTTTCTCTAGCCGGTGGCTGTAGAACGGATCCTGCTCAAATCCTCTCCTCCGGTGGTGGGCTCCTTCTCCAAGCTCGGCCACTGAAAGTCTGAAAGAGCATACCTAAAAATTTTGTAACTGCAACTGCAAGATTGGACATTGTTCATTTGTTATATGCTCTACATCTGCTACAGTAAGCAACTTTGCCAGCTCTGAACTGCCTCTTCTCCTCTGTCTAAGTCCTAACAGCAAGAGATACAGCTTTTCTATTCTTGATAGTACAAAGACTAGAAGAGCAGAGAAGACAAAGCAAACATGGACATCGTGTGTTCTTCCGCCACTTCTTCCTCTCTCTCTATGGCTCCTCGTCGTTCTCTAGACTCTCCTGATTCCCTGATGTAATCTTTTGTTTTCACGAGCATGTGTATTTCATTAGTATTTGTGTTTGTTTTGAGTTTGTGCTATGTGGTTTTAGACTTTCAGTGGTACAGGTTTCCATCAGTGGATCGCTGACAAGCCGGCCAACTCCGCTCCAGCAGAGTTTCACACGAGATTTGGAATTTGGACACTGGCTGTACCATATATATATATATTTTTTTTTTTGAGTTGCATTCTGTGTCGACCGATAGCAAAAAAACAGCAGTTTGAGCATAAACGCTACATGGCCCACATAGGCCCAACGTATCGAGGATTAGGTCTCACAACTCTTTGCTTTGAGACCTCTACTCCCAAAAAAAAAACAATTTGACACCGCACAGCCCGGCCTGCTGCTCACCAGGTCGAGGCACAGTCCCTTCCCCTCTATATCTTCCTTTCCTGGCCTTTCTCGCGCAGGCCCAGTAGACCGAAGCCCATCTATCCCTTCACCCACACCGGCAACCCAGCCTGCCCCTACCTTCCATCCTGCAGTCCAGCGCGCCCCTCCTCCGCCTTCTCGGCCATGGGCCGACACAGCTGGTGCGCGAGCCCGTGTGGGTGGCTCCTCTCGTCTTCTGATTGGCTGATGACCAAGACATTCTCCCTGAGTCTCTGACGCCTTGGGTCCACTGGTTAGCGTAATCTTCTACCTCCATGCGCCGCCGGGCAGGACTCTTCTGCTCCCACAGCTCACCGGAATTTGTTTATTTATTTTACTAGCAAAAGTGCCAATGTGTTTGCAACATGAGTAAAGATCAAAGACAATACGGATACATTGTTTTCTCTGCAAAGTCTTTGTCTTACTTACGACATTATTTTTTATTGCATTCAACACTACACATATGCTACCAACATGGCAACATATATATATATATATATATATATATATATATATATATATATATATATATATATATATATATATATATATATATATATATATATATATATATATATATATATATATATATATATAATTTTGACTGCGGCATTAGCCAAAGGCATATTTACTTCCTATTTAAAGTAACTATGAAAACAGTTTTTTTTGTTAAAACCAAAGTCAACGGTAAACAATTTGAAAGCCTCTGTGTAAAAGTGCAATGAGCTTTTATTCCAGCGGCCCGACAGAAGTATCGATTTATATATGCTTGTGTGTGCCTTCTAGTAGCCTGTCGCCTGCTGCCCGCCTTCGCGTTGCCATCCATTGTCGCAAGTCGCCGCCACACTGCAGCACCAGTCGATGGCCTCCAGCTGGAACACATTGACGACCGTTTGCATGCATGATGGTCTTGAACATCTTGCAGTACCCTCGTTATTCATCACTCATGCCCTCCATCGACGACACGTTCAAGGCACGGACTGACCGTCCCCTTCTCCGGCCGACGTGGCTCACAATATCCCCTTTTCATATGGACGAAGAAATTTTGGCCGGTGCACTGGGTGGAACGGCATTGTCATCACCAGGCCAGTTCCTGTTGGTTGCCGGTTGGAGTGGAGGAACAGAGGAAGGCAGTCTCGACACCGTTGCTGTGGTGCACCATGCATGTCGTCAATGTATAACATGCGCCTGAAGTGCTCATTGGTTGAAGTGCTCATTGGTTGCTGGAAGAGCTTGTTGATGGCAAGCACAATGCCGTTGATGAAGCACAATGCCGTTGGCTGCCTGTGCTTCACACACATGGTGCATACTGTTAGAATATTAGGCAATTTCAGTTAATTCTATAATATAAATCATGATAAATTGAAAGACTAGAATAAGCATGTTTAACAAACTAGCATGATAGAAACTCATATCACGGATCATAGCATGATTCAACATCATATAGCATAGCAAGCATAGCATGATCAATTTCCAGATTAATTCCATAATATAAATCATGATGAAGTGATCTACTAGAATAAGCATGTGAAGCAAACAAGCATGATTCAAAATCATATAACAGATCATAGCATGATTGAACAACATAAAACATGGCATGATCATGGCAAGCGGTGTAGGCACAACTAGCACAACACATACACGAGATAGATTGAATAGATTGAACATGTTGGATAATAAGATTAAATTACAAATATAATACACGCCGATGTAGAAGTACTTGGTGATGAAGATGCAAACGATGATTGCACGCCCTTGTAGATGATCCCGTCTCGCGAGCCTTACGACAACGAGGCGGCGTGATGAGATTTGGGAGCGATGGCTACGAAGAGCGCTTCCCAAAACCTTATTCGCCTTCTCGGTGCGGGATCACAAAGACGGCGGTTCGGAGACCTGCTTTCGCCGATCATTTGGTGCACGCTTGAACGATCGGGTTGGAGACTTAGCAACGGCGGTAGCAGCTGCAAAGAAGAGGAAAATACTATTTTACTACTTTAGGATTTTCTAATTGAAACTCCCAATTGTAGTTATTATGTTGTGTCAATTCCCGTGAGGCTTGGTACAAATATATAGGGAGGAAAACTCCCTACCTCCATATCAACTAGCAATATGGTACTAATTGATATTGCACCTCCCACCTTTGCTCATGGGCTAAAACAATAAAGCCCATTAGGGAACACAAATATTGGGCCTTTTGAGATTTATCGTAATTTCTTCATATGAATTTTAAGGGAACTATTCATATATAAATTCTAACACAATATCGAAATCCAGTTAAGCATCACTATATCCCTCTCAAGACAAATTGGTGTCGAATAGTGAATTCCATAGCTCATTGTACCTTTAAGATAGCACAAGACCCTTTCTAGTACATGCCAATGATCATCACCCGGGTTGGACATATACCTACTCAACTTGCTCACGAAAAAAAGAGATATACGGTGCGGTTGCATTAAGCTAGATACATGAGTGAACCAACAATTTGAGAGTACTTGAGTTGATCTCTAGTACGCTTCTTATTCTTTTCGCAATGTCACACTAGGATCATAAGGTGTTGGAGAAGGCTTTCTATCCATAAAGCCAAAAGCGGCTCGGGACCTTCTCAACATAGTGAGATTGCGATAAAGTAATCTCACTCTCTTCCTTAATAAGCTTAATGTTTAGAATTACATCAGCCTCTCCTAGATCTTTCATATCAAAATTCTTTGACAAGAAAGACTTGACCTCATTTATAACATCCATGTTTGTTCCAAAGATTAGAATATCGTCAACATATAAACATAATATAACCGATTAAGCCCCCACCATGTTGATAATACACACACCTATCAGCTTCATTAACAATATAGCGGCACTAGTTAACGTGGTGTCAAACTTCTCATGCCATTGTTTAGGTGCTTTGCTTCAAGCCATACAAAGACTTCAATAATTTACACACCTTACCGCTCTTCACCTTTTACTACAAACCCATCGGGCTGATCCATATAGATCTCCTCATCCAACTCTCCATTAAAAAAGCCGTCTTCACATCCATTTGATGAATGATCGGACCATATGAGGCAGCCCAAGGATAGTAGTGTTCGAATAGTGGTCATTCTAGCAACAATTGAATAAGTATCAAAGAAATCTTCTCCTTCCTTTTGAGTGTAGCCCTTAGCCACAAGCCGAGCCTTGTACTTGTCAATAGTACCATCAGGTCTAAGCTTCTTCTTGAACACCCACTTACAACCAATTGGTTTATAACCAAAAGGTAGTTCGAGAGAGCTCCCAAGTTCCATTAGAAAGAATCGAGTCCATCTCACTATGAACAACTTCTTTCCAATCATCTGCATCCGGAGATGCATATGCCTCTGAAATAGAGGTGGGAGTATCATCCACAAGGTACACAATGAAATCATCACCAAAAGATTTTGCAATCCTTTTGTCTCTTGTTCCTCACGGGGAACTTCATTGTCATCCTCCTCAAGTGGTTGTTCAAACGACTCAATAGAAGACTCAATAGTAATATCGGGGAGCTAATTCAAGAGAAAACTTAGCATTGCTACGCATATCTTTCATAGGAAATATATTCTCAAAAAAATGTAGCATCACGAGATTCAAAGATAGTATCAACATGCATATCGAAACTTCAGATTTTACTACTAAAAATCGATAGGCAATCTTGTTGTGAGCATATCCAAGAAAGACACAATCTACCGTCTTTGGTCCAAGCTTACGCTTCTTATTAATTGGAACATTGACTTTTCGCCAAGCATCCCCACGTGCGCAAGTATGAAAGTGATGGTTTCCTTCCAACCCATATCTCATATGGTGTTGTCTCTTTATTTCGCTTTGGAATTCTATTCGTGACATGACTTCATGAAATAATATAGCTTCCCCACCATGCCTTAGATAAACCAAAGAAGTGTCTAACATGGCGTTAACCAAGTCGGTCGGCGTGCGATTTTTCCTCTCGGCAACCCCGTTGGATTCGGGCGAATAGGAGGTGTCCTCTCATGAATAATACCATGTTCGCACAAAACTCATCAAATGTTATAGGAAAATATTCACCACCACGATCCGACCTTAGAGCGTTTAATCTTTCTTTCTAGTTGATTTTCAACTTCAGCCTTAAAGATTTTAAAGTAGTCTAATGCCTCATCTTTAGTTTTCAGCAAGTAAATATAGCAATATCTAGAAGCATCATCAATTAACGTCATGAAATATCTCTTTCCACCTTTAGTCAACACACCATTCATCTCGCATAGATCGGAATGTATGAGCTCTAGAGGTGCCAAGTATCTCTCCTCCATTTGCCTTGTGAGGCTTTCGAGGTTGCTTAGATTGCACACGGCTATGGCACTTAGAACCTTTGGCAATGGTGAAATCTAGAATTAACCGCAAGCTAGATAAATGTGACATCAAACCAAAATTCACATGATGACATAACCGAGAGTGCCAAACACTTGAATTATCATCAATTGTGCCACAAATATGATTCAACGACTTATTACAAAAATCTGCCAAACTTAGGCGGAACAAGCCACCACAAATCATAACCTTTACCAATAAACTGTCCCATGCTTAGACATAACTACTTTATTGGACTCCATCACTACCTTAAACCCATCTCTTAAAAAGAAGGGAAACACTAACAAGGTTCTTGCGAATAGTAAGGACATGCTTGCACGTTCTTCACCAAGCACAATTTTTTCACCCCGAAGTAAACTTCAGATCTACCGTATAACGCCACGAGCGAAGCATGTGACCCATTCCCCATTAGGGCCAGAAGAACCTTGTAGCTCTTTATAAGAAGAAAACAAAGAGATGTCGGCACACACATGAATATTAACACCTGTATCAACCCACCAACTTGGTGATTGAAATACCGATAGTGCTGATAGGAACATTCTTTGTACTCCTCATCAAGATTGCTAATAGTCACGAGGTTGACATTCTTATTATTCCCATTGGAAAAGTGACTAAGTTGTCCACAAGTGAAGCAAAGCACCTCATCAATATTTTTCTTCTTCTCAAAGATAGTTGTTAATTTGGCATTGGAAGATTTATTCCCTTTGTTCTTGCCATGTGGGTTTTTCTACGCACAAAATTAGTGCTAGAATGGCTCTTGTTCCCCTTATCAATAGTATTCTTCACCCGAATCTTTTCCTCAACATCAAGAGATGCTATCGAGGTTTACAACTGATATTTTTACATTTCTTGTGTTTAAGAATTGTGCGAAGCTCTTCCATGAAGAAGGCAACCGCAATATTGCATCCGGCTACAAACTCATTGGGTATGACATACTTAAGGAGTTCAAGTTCTCTTGCCATGTGTTGAACCTCATGCGCTTTGCTTGACTATAGGCCGGTTAGCAACCATCTTGTAGTCATAAAAACTCTCCATAATGTACAACTTCGGATGTACCAATGGTTGCATTCATTGATCCCACAATGCCTTCTCATCTTGGAAGTGCAAGTTTGCATCTTCTAGATGACTAGCAAGACTATTTTAGGATTGTTCTTCTAAAGATAGTGTTGTCTCCCCGGAATCTTCTCTTATCTCTAGAGATATTTCCTGATGTGATCCAACAAGTAATCCGAATATTTTAGCCTCTAGCGAGCATGACCTTAACTTCGCCATCTCTTAAAATGTGCACTAGAAAACTTTTCTAGTCTCAAAGACGTCGATGAAAACAGCCATAGTTAAATCAAGAAAAAGCCTATAATAAGGTTTTTGGATTGTTGGAATATTAGGCAATTTCAGATTAATTCTATAATATAAATCATGATAAATTGAAAGCATGTTTAACAAACTAGCATGATAGAAACTCATATCACGAGATCATAGCATGATTCAACATCATATAGCATAACAAGCATAGCATGATCAATTTCGGATTAATTCCATAATATAAATCATGATGAAGTGATCTACTAGAATAAGCATGTGAAGCAAACAAGCATGATTCAAAATCATATAACAGATCATAGCATGATTGAACAACATAAAACATGGCATGATCATGGCAACGGGTGTAGGCACAACTAGCACAACACATACACGGATAGATTGAATAGATTGAACATGTTGGATAATAAGATTAAATTACAAATATAATACCGCCGATGTAGAAGTACTTGGTGATGAAGATGCAAACGATGATTGCACGTCCTTGTAGATGATCCGTCGCGCGAGCCTTACGACAACGAGACGGCGTGATGAGATTTGGGGAGCGCCGATCGCGAAGAGCTTCCCAAAACCTTATTCGCCTTCTCGGTGCGGGATCACAAAGACGACGGTTCGGAGACACCTTTCGCCGGCCGCCGTGCCTTACGCGAACGATCGGGTGGAGACTTAGCAAACGGCCGGCAAGCAAAGAAGAAGAGGAAAATACTATTTTACTACTTTAGGATTTTCTAATTGAAACTCCCAATTGTAGTTATTATGTTGTGTCAATTCCCGGGAGGCTTGGTACAAATATATAGGGAGGAAAACTCCCTACCTCCATATCAACTAGCAATATGGTACTAATTGATATTGCACCTCCCACCTTTGCTCATGGGCTAAAACAATAAAGCCTATTAGGGAACATAAATATTGGGCCTTTGAGATTTATCGAAATTTCTTCATATGAATTTTAAGGGAACTATTCATATATAAATTCTAACACATACCGCATTGACCCGATTCTTTGCTGAGTGCTTTCGTCTTGCGACCAAATGACCCACCAAAGCGTTAGCGATGCGTCGCGTAGTCCTAGAGAGGCCGGCTATGGGCGGGTTAATTGTTAGTAAGTTTAAATTCGTTCTTAGCACGCCTATGTATATATTGTTTGACTATATATCTTTGTCTTTGTGGTCTCACCGCCGGCGTTGATGCTCGGGGGTGAGGTTCTTCCGGCAAACCCGACCGCAGTTCAGCTATGGAAGTCGGCGCCGCGTTGACTCGTCGGGGACACCATCTTGTTCTCATCGCCGTAGTCCGTTGGTGATGCCGCCGCCATAGTGGCGCACACCTCCCGCTACATTTGTCGGGCACGATTGCGAACACATGGTTGATTAACCATTTTATGTTCACTTGTTGTGATGAATCATTGATCAACACTTAGCATTTTCATTATATTTACTTTATCTTTTCACTTTGGTTACCCTTACACGGCACACGCCTTGGCGGGCGTTGTCGGCTTGTGTTGTGCGGTGTGGAGCTCGAAGACGGTGGTCAACGGCAAAGTGAAGACCAAGAAGGACGTCTTGCCGTCTTTGATGGACCCGGAGTGGTGAAGGGCGGACGTGAGGCTTGGATCGAGGACGGATTGCCGGGTGGCCACCGTGGTGGCCGACATTTGGGACATCGACAAGTCGCGAGGACACGTGGAGTGACCGTGTCGATCGAGTCAAGACGGGCGGACATGCAAGTCGAGAGGGCAGCTCGTAACACTTGGCGGTCGGGCGCTTGAGGATGGTGGTGACGCGGTCGAAGGCTGGGACGCGTGACGCGTTCTTACGCTACTCGCGGTCGGTTGGTGGTTTGGGCCTCAAAACCATCGGGTGGCGATTTTCGTGGGTTTGGGCCTCAAAACCCGGGTGGAGGTTCCAATGCGGGAAGGGCGACACGCGGTGGCATTGGGGAGTTCGCCGGGCGAAGCTACCGGTGAGAAGGCGTGGTGGCCGTTGGATCAATATATCCTCGGTCGAACCAATATGCCTCCTCGGCTATTCGGTGATTCCCCCATGTATCGATAGGGGTAGGGTTGGTCATTCGGACCAAGACTATATATAGAGAGGGCAGCCCTCCATCTCAAGTTGCCTTGCTCCAGTTTTTAGTTCATCCTTTAGGGTTTCCATGTATATAGTTGTTTTTGTGTGGGAGAGGTCTAAACAACTATTGTGATCTGTGTTCGTAGAAAGCACACCCCTTATTATGTGCATGCCCTCTGGGCTTTTCGGATTGATGGATTGTGTGCTTATCGTGTCGTGGTTTGAGTTCTTGTGCCCTATTTTTTTCACTCTTTTCTCTTCCCCTGTTCTTGCTCCGAATTCATCGTTTGTGGGTCGTTTCGATCAATTCTTTTTGTTGTGGCTTGATCTACGGCGTGAACCGAAGTGATTCACCAAAGGAAAATGGATTGAATCCTCACGAGTTAAGTAGATCGGGCAAGTTTTGTGACTAGGGTTCGCTTTTTGGTCATTTTAGTTCCCCTTTCGATTTCTCTTGATTCCGACCAAATTGGGCAATGATTTCTTCGAATAGCCTCCCTACTACCTAGTGATCTAGTGTCTCAAATCTTGTGGCAGTTGGTGTTGATTTGGTCGAGATTGGATCAATTTTGGTGAAGGGCGATTTTGTTTTCGCGTCAGTTTTGTCTCTGTTCCTGGAGTCGCGGACAGTCCGGTCACCAAGTCCGGACAGTCCGGCTATCAGGACAAAGCTCGGGTGCGCCCTAATCCTCTTGGCTGGCCCGGGTCGCGGATAGTCCGTGACAAAGTCTGGACAGTCAGCGGCGATTACCTAGCTTCGAACCCGAGCGATCGAGTTTTGTCTATGCCTTCGAGAGAGTTTCTACCAACGACCTGCGGGCGGTCGGCCCTCTAGTGCGGACAGTCCGCGGATCAATTTCGAGGCGAGTCCAGCAGATTTGCAAATCAATTCGGTTTTCTATTCTCCAGCGCAAGCGCCGGACGGTCCGGACTGCTTTTCGCTGACGATCACGTCGTTGAGCAAGTCCGGCCAAAAATTCCATGGTGCGTAGCTTTTTTGCGGTCGGACGGTCGATTTCATACACCAGCGGACGATCCGACCCTCCTTGCGGAACAATCAGCGCCCTGTTTCCATTAAAGGCGGAAGTGTTGTTTTCAAGACCGAACAGTCCGCCCGAGTTGCTAGGTGAGGCTAGTCTTGTTTGTTCTCTTGCGGTGTGGTCGATTAGTTTTTTTTTGAGAGAGGTGTGAGAGCTACATGTTCAATAACCACTAGATATTATATGAACCGGGCTATAAACTTGGCTGATGATGACTTAAGAGACTAGTTATTATATGAACTGGGCTATAAACTTGGCTGATGATGATGACTTGTCTTGGCTATAAGCCAAGCTTTATTGGCCTTGCTCTTATGCCCAACTGCAAAGAAGCAGAACCTTTGCATCTTGTTGACCGATTCAGCTACTGCAAGATCTTACTATTACTAATTGGAGGCTCCAAACGAAAGCTCCACGTTAATTCTCACTAGATGCTAGAAAAATAGATAAATCAAAGAAATTCTCACAATAATTAGAAAGATCTAGCCATCAATTGATCGCCATTAATTGTAATAGCCATTGGATCTTATTTAGTTTTTCCTAAAAAAATTACCCACCTGCCATTATAGAAGTCCCGCATAGATCTAATTGAAAAGGAAGTCACGCACGGATCAACCTTCCAACCCTGCGCTATGCTACATCAGGATCCTTAGTCACGTCGATCTTTCCTGGGCTTCCCTCCCCACGCCTTGCAGTTTCTTGGAAGCTCTATCATCAGCCACGGAAGGGAGCATGTGGAAGTGCTTCGACGCATGCACTTGGGGCCTGCTAGCTTTCCCACTCTATGTTACCGGCAAATCCTTCTACAGGTGCATTCTGGTAATAATCTATTTTCAGGAGGTAGATGACAATCCGTCTAGCCTTTGATCAGTGTTGTTTGATTCATAGCTTCAGACTACAGGGACATAAGAGCACGGGGCAGTAGATTGATTCAATCTTGTGATCCACAAACTGACAAAGCGATGCTCTAAACTGAACGAGAACATCGCGAGACCACATCAATTGGACTGATCGTGATTCTGACAGCGGTACAAATTGAAATAATTGCCATCCCATTGAATTTTATCTTTTTATGTGATGTTTTCTAGAAGAGCATGAGAATGTCCAGAAAAAAACGGTAGATCCAGAATCTGAAGTCACCTGGGAAGAGTACAAATCTATGAAATTCACATCTCATGTATCACCATAACTGTTAGAGTTTGATGTTATTAGAATGTATGTGCTTTGTTTGATAGTCACACTGTCATCATTTAAGCTATAGCTCTAGTCTAATGGTAAAACATCGATTTCTATATGTCCATTGGTGCTAGGTTTATATGTTGTTGGTCTATTACAATGGAACTCAAAGTTAACGTTTTGTTTCATGTAAATTTGTAAATTAATATTTACATGCACCAAACCTCAGTCCAGAAACTCAGATTAAACTTGCTGTGTAAATATGTCATACCATGACATTGTAGCTGAATTGTGTAATTACTAACGTAAGAAATTGTCTCTTTTCAGTTTTTGTTTTCCTAATCAATCTCCTCTTTGGGTCAACGGAGGCTCCACGTTAGTTCTCACCGGATTACGCTAGAAAAAGAGATAACTCCTAGAAATTCTCACAATAATTATAAAGATATGGCCATCCATTTGATTGTCATTTATATTAATAACCACTAGATCTATTTGACATTTTCTAAAGAATTACCCACCTGCCATTATGAAAGATAACGTGCTATTCTATTTTCCTAAAAAATTATCCATCTGCCGTGCAATATTGAAAACTCTCTATCTCAGGCTTAATATAGATCTGAATGAAAAGCCATCCCTTCCCATCTCACCTTACGTGATATTAGCCAAGCGCCGCTGCCACAGCCATCGGCCATAGTAACGGAGCTTCAATCAATGGACGAAAGTAAAACAACCTTCCACGTTGGTCGCCAGACTGCGGAACAGATATCAGAGACAGAGTCGCCGAGCCGCCAGGCTCGACACCTGATGGCCTAAAACGTCGTTGTCTTGGCGTGGAAGAGGACAGCGGCGTCGGCTCACATGTCCGGCCTTCCACACCGGTCGCGGACGGCGGAACCGAGATCAAAGACGGAGTCACAGATCTGCGCCCACGCTCGACGCCTGATGGTCTAAAACACCGTTGGTGTGGAAGAGCACAGGGCGTCGCTCACAAGTCCGGCAGACAGACAGGCAGGTATAAAATCAATCTTGACAGGTATATTGTGGCGGAAACCGCCCGAAATAACACATTTATAGAGCACTTGTCTTCCTCTAGACACTAAGTACTCAACAAATGAGCCATTTCAAACAGTTCCGTCGAGCACACCCTAAGGGAGAACTCGAAACAATCCACGTTTACATCTAGAATCCAATAATGAGTACAAGCTTACAATACTTAATTTATTCCATACAATACCAAGGCTTAGAAATTATTTATTACAATACCAAAGTTCAGAGTCTTGGAAATAAACAAATGGAAATAAAATAAACATCTAGCGGCAGCGAAGATACAAGGATCCATCCGTGCCCACCAGAAGAATCCTCCACACAAGACTAGCTCCTTATGCTCCACCTGCAACAAGGGTAAATAAACCCTGAGTACTCAATTGTACTTTCGCAAGACTTACCCGAAGGGAATATATATTTCCCGACTCGCAAGGATATGATAGGCTTTATGGCTGTAGTTTATTTGTTTGCGAAAAGCATTACTAAAAGTAAATCCTTACTTTTCATTTATATTAGCCATCTTTTAAGTTCATCATCTAGCCATTCTAGATAAGCACATGTTCTACTTTCAAGCAAGAGTTGAGCAATCCGAACCATCTTAATTCCTTCCTTCATATTCCTCTTCTTACTACGATGCGGATACCGGTCAAAAGTCGTTACCGACCGGGCGGGCGGTCGCGAACCAATATCCCCACTGGGTACCCCGAAAAACACATGCCACCTTGCGCTACAAAAAAATACGGCGCAAGCAAAGACCAACCCCTTCGGTTCTGCCGAGGCTCCAGTCCCGCCCCAAACTTGGACTCCGAGCCACCACTACCCGAGTCCCGACTCGGTATGGTCCTTGGACCTCAACCTTTCCCCGCCTCCATTCATTCGGCACGGAAAGAGCCGGAAACCTCGACATGAAAAGAACAGGTCTTCCCGCTCCCATAAGCAAAGTATGTGCGGGATAATAAGATCCGTGACTTGACCACCATTCCATTGCAAACGGCGGTCCTTAATTGACTTCGGACGAGGGGAAACGGTGCAACCAAGCTAAGCCCGTGGGTCGCTGGACATACCTTGTTACACCCACCAAAACCCATACCACTTCCCTGCCCGGTCACCATTTCCTTTCCGCCATCTCATCATTTCTGTAGTAATATTCACCTACTTTGTGAGTAACAGCAGGTTACTCACGCTATCGAATAACCTAAGCATGGCAACTACTCGATCCTGTACTAGTAAGACTCATAGGACAATATATATATGCATGTGGATTTCATATAACTCCTGTAACATAAATGCACAACATATATATCATATTATTCAAAAATAAGGGTTATGCACCGGGGCTTGCCTTGGTCGGGCAAAAACTCAACAAAGTCAGTCCGCAAAGTGGCTCAGGAAACTCGTCTTGCGGCACGAGTATCTCCTCCTCGTACTCCTCGATGACTTCTTCGTACTCCTGATGCCCACGGTCACGACTTCCGCCAACTTGTTCACTACATGTATGCGATGATGATGCAATGATTTAATATACGGCAACAACAACTCTTAAAATAGGAACACATGCAATAAGCAGCTAAGCTAGCTCTAATGACTAAGATAGTAAACTACCAGCAAGAGCGGTGTAAGCACATACTCCCCTCTGTCCCCCGAATAGATGTCATTCTCGCCCCCGAAAGTCAACGTTTTCAAACTGCCGGCAATTATATATTAAAATATATAAATATTTATGCTAAGTAATTAGTATCATTGAAAAGATCTTTAAGTCTAGTTTTTTTAATAAATTTATCTAGAGATATAAATGTTGCACGTATTTTCTACAATCCTAGTCAAAGTTGAGAAAGTTTGACCGCACGCACCCCAAAACGACATCTAATAAGGGGACGGAGGGAGTACGTGTTCTATTCTTACTCCTATTAATATTAAATGGATATTTAGCTACTAAATCAAACAACCTAGCTTAAAGCTACAAGAGCAAGCGGTGAAACACGTACGTAATACAAAAAGCTAAGAAGCTAACAGCACACTCACGTGCTCTATCCTACTCACGTATGAACATATATATGTATATATGAGCATCTCGCGGACGTTACGCACGACGGCCGGCATCTCGGCAAGCTAAAGCAGCTAATGAAAGGCTAATGAACTGAGTGGTGCAGCAGCTTACAGAGGTTCGTATGAAGGTGATGGCCGAGCTGGAGACAGCTCAACCGTGACGGCCACACGCGCGGCGCTCGGCAGCGAGCACGGCGCCGACGAGACGTCCGAACTTGGTCGACTGCGAACGACTGAGGCTCGATGTGGTTGGCTATCTAGACAACTTTCATGGTTACCTTCGGTGCGAGGACTTAAGGCCGGAAACACGGGTCTGCGTGTGTATTTGAAGGGAGAGGAAGCTCTGCTTGTACGTGGAGATGTGCACACGAGCAGCCACTATGCTACAGAGTAGGGACATGGCCACGCGGGTGTGCAGCTGAAATTTCCGGCCGCTAGCGCTCGGATGGACACTCATAACTCCGGTCGTGTATGCACTGACTCAGCGCTTCGCTCGGCCAAATCAACAGGAGGCATGCAGAGACGAGGCACGTCAATATTGAAGGGCAACCGACGATACAGTGCAACCCTGCCTTGGCAGTAACCTTGCATATAGAGTATGCGCTACCGGCCACCGACCAGGGACTGTGTATGTGCAGCACCTCTTAAGATGAAATGACAACAACGGCAGCAAGGTGAGCTGCAGGGACACGATCGCGACGAGGAGCACCACGTCGTGGCATAGCAGGTGTGTCACAGGCTTGGATGCTAGCAAGCTGACATAGTAAGTGCGTGTTCAGGATAGACATGGCCTGTGCGACTGCAATGCCATAAATGGCAAGCGACGACGCCGGCACGGCCTCGTGCACTCAGCAGCGACAAGCATCGGCAGCTAGCGGACAGGGGACAGGGTGCAGGCGGACGCGACGGCGAGGCGATGGCGCCGCAGTGGCAGGGTCAAGCCGCAACCGCGCTAAAGCCAAGGACCATGGCTAATAATGGCTCAGCTAAATATGGTCGATCGACATCATCGTGCGTTGTAGAGGCAGCAGCAACTGCACAGAAGAGCGCAGAGAGAGACGACGATACGATGGCCTGCATGGTGGTGCACTACGGCCACCATATTTGACTGGCAGCGAATACAGGCAGCAGCTATAATTGCATTAGCATGCAAGACGGGTCATGCAAGACACTGGTGTCTCTCTCACTCTTGGTTCAAAACAAAGGCGCATGTGTGTATGTGCGTACATATAGATATATACGTGGCTGGCTAACGTTGCATGAAAAATCGAATTCATTTAAGCATTTGAGTTACCGAAACGTAATGCAAGAAACATCTATATACACTTCGTCATATGCAATATCAATTAAACATGATGCTCATGACGGATTTTAGTGAGTGATTAACGCGG
>JADLZK010010140.1:0-31155 GCA_015847255.1 Hyparrhenia diplandra | reverse complement strand
TGACGATTTGCTAGTGGCGATTTGAAATTTCGTCATGGAAGTATACTCTTCCGTGACGAATTTGACGGATTCGTCACAGATGACCAGTACGCCAGGCCACTAAAAAATTATGACCAAAATCCTGGGATCGTCATAGAACATCAAATATGATCGTCACAAATGACTTATTCCACCTCTGATCGTGGTGAACCAATGACGAACATAATATTTGGTCATAAAACAACATTGTCATCGTCACAAAACAATCGCCGAGGTGCCTCTGGGTCCCACATGCGGTCCCATACAGTGTGCCCCACGTCCACGTGGTTCCGCGGACCCACATAATGGTCCCACTGCCACATGGCATTCCAGTAAGTTGGGCCAACAACCCCGCTTCCCAAGCCCGGCTAGTAATTTGGCTCAAATCCGCAAATCCGGCCCAAGCTAGCAACCGGCCCAAGAAGAAAATCCGCAAAGATTTGGCCCAAGCCAGCACCGGCCCAAGAAGCTTTACCCACTCGTCAGCCCAAGAAGCTTTATTCATTTTATTCGGCAAAAAAGGAGCAATCTCCCAGTTCAAACCGCAGACTTGCCAAAACACAGTGTTATGCCTTACCGCTGCACCATTCATTGATTTGTGTCCAAGTTGTACTATGTATTTTATTTGTAGAATAAAAGGATGATTTTGGTACATGTACGTGTACGTAGTAACGAAGCCCAGAACCTCTGTCTACCGAGAGGTCCCGATCACGACTCGTGCACGTCTCGGCGATTCCTCCGCGCACGACCAGGACTCCGTCTCGGTAATTCCTCCGCGCACGGCCACACGCAGGACTCCGTCTCGGCGATTCCTCCCGCCTCCGTCCCAACCGTGCGCCGCGGCGGGCCGCGAGACTCGTGCGAGGGACGACCAAACCGCAGACCTCCACGTGTTCGACGTGGCGGCGGACGCGTCGTAGCTGATCGGCGGAGGCGGCGGACGTGATCATCGTCGTTGTCGTGTTCCCCATAGGCGAAGGCGTCGTACGTGAACGGCACAACAACATCGAGGGTCTCGTTGAGGGTTGGTAGTCTCGCGCATCCCGACGGAGGCGTCCCCAGCTGGTACGTGATCTAGAGTTGGCAGTGTCGTGGCATCCCAGCGGGTGATCGGTGGCGTCCTAGCACGTGTTAGGCGGCGGCAGAGTTGTCCTCAGGTGTGTGGAGCCGGCAGAGCAGTGCTGGCGCGCGTGTAACGTAAGTATGTGCATATGTTGCCATCAGATTTTCAATGTTTGATTTTTTTTTTGTTTTAATCAAAGTGACATATATGCCTGTGTTCCAAGTATTTTGCATGTAGAAAGGATAGCAATTTATGAGTAACACCCTTTAAATATCAACACTCAATCCTGGCATGTCTAACCAGCAGATTGGTTGCCACGTACGATAGTGTTGAAGTAGAAACTCTTTTTTTGAACAAAAAATAAGTTATGTCCAGTTCATAAATTCATAGTTCATTAGTTTCGAATTCAATAGTAGTGTTGGCGATCAGGCGATCTGTTCTAGTTTAACTAATTAGCAATTTTTTTTTAATTTTTACCTTTTCGTGATGCTTGTGAGTTGTTTCTGTAATTTTTTGGGGGGCAATATATTCCATTTTCCACCTTTACGAGGTTAAGTTACATTACTATAAATCATTCAGCTATGAGCCTAATGCGAGTTTTAAATTGTCCTTATTCCACATGCAGATGGATCGAAGTTGGATTCATGTGAAACGATTCACAACTCCGTTCACGAACGGAGTGGAAGATTTCATGAAATTTGTTAGAGGAAAATTCCCTGCAGAAAGTGAGATATATTCTCCATGTCGCGGATGTCTTAATCAAACTTTACTGCCTCAGCAAAAAGTGGAGGACCATATACTCATGTTTGGAATGTCTTCTACTTACACTTGTTGGGTTCATCATGGAGAATCTCTAGATGCCCAACTTATTGAGTTCGAGAGGGAGGAGGTGCAACATGATGAATATGATTATGGTGGAGGGACACATTTCAAATGAGGATACCCAAGATGATGACCAAGATGATCTTGGGGTCACAGAGATGATAGCAGATTTGTACACAGCAGTAGAGGAAACTGGAGGGAATCCTAGTTTTGCCAGGGTTCTTGCTGATGCCAAGCGGAAACTATGCCCGGGATCAGTGCATTCTAGATTCTCTTTTATAGTGAGACTTCTCTATCTCAAGTCTCGCTATCGAGTTAGCAATAATTATTTTACCAAATGATGAAGCTATTGTCCGATGGATTCCCTCGGTGAATTTCCAACTTCCTATGATGAGGCGAAAAAGTATCTTCGTGAATTGGGCATTGCATATGAATCGATCCATGTGTGCAAGAATAATTGTGTGTTGTTCCGTAAGTCTGAGGTGTTTGGGACAGATTATGCCAATCTACAAGAATGTCCAGTATGTGGTGAATCTAGATGGAAAGATGCTAATGGTGGAAGGCGGGTTCCTCATAAGGTCTTGAAGCACTTTCCACTTATACCAAGGCTAAAGAGGATGTTTTCCATGAAACAAACATCTGAGGAGACCCGGTGGCACAGGGTGAGTAGAAAGCCAGTCGACAATGAAATGAGTCATCCAACTGATGGGGAGGCATGGAAGGGCTTTGATAGGCAGTTTCCATCTTTGGCAAAATATTCAAGAAACTTGAGGCTTTCTCTAGCTACAGATGGTTTCAACCCTTTTGGCAACATGAGCACTCAATATAGCATGTGGCCTGTGCTTGTGACACCTCAACCCCGCCACCATGGGAATGTGTCAATTCAGCAAACTACTTTATGTGTTTGCTCATCCCGGGTCCAACATCTCCTGGAAAAGATTTCGACTTGTTTCTCGAGCCTCTAATTGAAGAACTACTTGAACTGTGGAGTGGAGTAAGCACTTATGATGCCGTTACCCAAAAAAAGTTTGATCTTCATGCCATGCCGTGTTGTGGTGCGCGTACATGACTTTCCAAAGATTGAGCACCTTGTCGGGGCGAACCACGAAAGGTTATTATGCATGTATCCACTGTGACAAAAATCCTTTGTCAAGAGCACTAAGGGGCAAGATTGCTTACATTGGCCATCGTCGTTTTCTTCCAATGGATCAAGAATGGAGGACAAGCTTGGATTTTGATGGCCGTTGTGAAAACAGGGATGCGCCGAGCAAGTTCAGTACTGAAGAGGTCCTTGAGCAACTAGAGAAGGTGAAACATGTGAGGCCAGGAAAGCATCCCAATCCCAATCCCAAGAAAAGGAAGCGTGGGCAGAACAAGGGCCCCAAAATATTTAGTCGCAAATCTGCGTTGTGGAAGCTACCATATTGGAAATACCTGCTGCTGCCACACAATCTTGATGTTATGCACATAAAGAAGAACATCTGTGAATCCCTCCTTGGCATATTACTCAAAATTGAGGGCAAGAACAAGGACACCGATAATGCAAGGTTGGATTTGTATGATATGGGCATTAGACATGAATTTCACTTACGAGAGGATGGAGATGGGACTAGGAAGCCAGAGGCTTTCTATGTATTGAACAAGGATAATAGAGTTAAATTCTATAAGTTTCTCAAAGGTGTGAAGTTTCCAGAGGGGTATGTAGCCAACCTGGGAAGATTCATAAGTGCAGATGGTTCTAGGTTGCAGGGGAGGCTGAAAACCCATTGTTGCCATGTACTACTGCAAAAGATCTTACCTGCTGGCTTAAGAGGATTGGTAAGGAAAGATGTGTATGAAGCAATTACAGAGCTTGGGGACTTCTTCAGAGAATTGTGTAGTAGAAATCTAAAGATAGATGTTGTGAAAAAATTAAAGGATGAAATCCCAGTAATCCTTTGCAAGTATGAGAAAATTTTCCCTCCGGCCTTTTTTGATGTCATGGTGCACCTGGTTGTGCATCTACCTGATGAGGCATTGCTTCGAGGCCCGGTTCAGTATGGATGGATGTACCCAGTAGAGAGGAGATTGGGTACTTTGAAGAATTTTGTGAGGAACAGGGCTAGGCCTGAAGGATCAATTGCGGAGGCCTATGCTGCAAGTGACACCTTGACATTTTGTTCAAGGTATATGGCGGATGTTGAAACCCAATTCAACAAGGATGCCATCCCTGTAGGAGATGTGGTATTAGATAGTGACCCTGAAGTTTTTAAGCATGGTGTAACTCGTAGGAGCCGACAGGAAGACATACATTGAGGATAAAATGTACAACAAACTAGTTTGGTATGTTCTAAATAATTCTGAAGAAGTTGCACCATATGTGCTATAAGTATCAGTTTTATTTTATTTGCATAATTATCTTCTACTGAATTGCAAGTGAAGCTTTGCTGATGGTTATGCTTTTTCTGACAGCATCTACAAGGAAGAGTTATTGCAAGAAGGGTCACATGATGTTGACAAAAGGCTTGAAAATGGATTTCCTAAATGGTTTAGGAGCCATGTAAGTAGTATTCATCAAAACTTCCTTTATGTATGTTGTACTGATGGTTATGTTGTATTCACGTTGTATTCTTTGTTTGAACCCTAGATCGTCGAGAAGCATAGAGATCGTCCAGAAGAGGTTACTGAAGGATTGTATGCTTTGTCTTATTTTCCTAATCTTCGAGTGGGGTTTTGGTCAGCTTGCATTATCAATGGAGTCCAGTATAACACAGTGTCCCGTGAGAAATACTTGCAATCTCAGAACAACAGTATAATGACTCATGGAGATGGAGATGATGACAATATTATTTTTTATGGAGTCCTTAATGAGATTATTCAGCTGCATTATAACTCCAATCTACAAAGCACTCGTCTGTGGTTCTCTTTGGATGTGATTGGTACAATCAAGAAGGCAAGACAAGAGGCATCAGAGATGATGGACATTTCAGATCCATCAACATTCAGTCATTTTGGTATAAGTCTGACCCTTACATTTTGTCAACTCAATCGAAGAAGGTATTCTACATGGAAGACACGGCTTTGGGAAAGCATTGGCGAGTAGCGCAAAAAGTTGAGCAAAGGGACATATATAATGTGTCTGAAAAAAGTGAAGTCATTTATCAAGAAGATTACTCTTCTGATACAGAGCATGAAGTGCAGCAATGTGATGGTGATGGTGGAGTGCAGCAATTAGTTGGTGATGAGGCTGAGGTCAATAATCATGGTGGCGCATCTACTAGAATTGAAGCTCATTTAGATGAACTTATAAGAAACATGAAGCAAGCCAAAATATCTGTAGATGAAGATGAGGAGGAAGATGAAGATGAGGAGGAAGAGGAAGAGGAAGATGACACTGTGATGCAATATTTTAGTGATAATGACAACGAAAACGCTGAAGATGACTTGTGCCAAGATGCTGATAGCGATGATGATGATTTCTGAAACTGCTAGAACCAACAAAAGGTGGGCAAAACACTTCCATTTGAATTTTTCCCCCACCAGTTCATAGCACAATACAGAGTTTGGGCTAGGAGCTCTAAATTGTCATGTCAGCTCTATATTGATAGCATTGTTTTGTTTTTTGTCATGTCTGGCCTGTGAATAAACTAACAAGTGTACTCTGCTCTAAATTGCAGGCATCACAAATCAGCTAAGATGATGGAGTGGATTATACTGGGCAATGAAAAGCAGATGTTGGTGGCCTGCCAAGCGGTTGTCTGCTGGCCTGTCATTTTGGCTCTTGTGTGATGTAATCTGAACTTGTTTGCTTCTGTCATGTCGTGTAATAAGGGCATATTTTGAACTAATTAGCTTATGTGATGTCATGTAATAAGGGCATAATCTGAACTTATTACCTCCACATGTGTACTTTGTTGTGGTTGTGAGAAACCTCATGGATCTAAAGTTGATGCTGTAGTACAAGCTATTTTGGGTGTGGAATTTGGAACTGTGAACTAGGTGACTACAGACCTGTGAACTGGATGCCTATTTTGTAATATAATGGAACCTGGGTGCCTGTGATGGCCTGTGAACTGTGAACTTCATGTTAGGCCTCTAATATTCTTTTGTAATATAATGGAGTTTCTGGACTCCATAGTTTAGGTGACTGACAACCTGTGAACTAGATTGTCTGTAATGGTCTATTTTCTGGATGCCTATAATGCTTGTAATATAGAACAAGCTGAAATATTAACAAGTAATATTGTCAAGGAATATGTTGTTCTTAGTGATAATATTGTCAGGTAACATGTTGTCCACACCCTTTCCAGAATGCACTTTCATTCCAAATTGCAATAACATTCCAAAGATAATTAAAGTTGACAAAGATAATATTACAGGCTGGTGCATAGCAAGCTGCTCATACATTGCAATAAGAGTTTGCTCATACATCGGCTACACCTGCACCTACAATTACATATCAACTCAACTCACTACTTCCAAATTGGCTCAAAATACAACCAAGAGCTACACCTACACATAGACCAAAATTCGGTCTGACAGAAGTCACAGCACTATCAACCTTCTGCTTCGTGTCATCAAATTCTTGCTGCAAGACCAACATTCGATCGACAGACCCATGTCCACCATCTCCTGAATTGAAATGGATCGCCTTCCTCGACCAAGTTGGGTGCTGCTCTGGGTTGCGTACATATGCAGCAATTTGGACAATCCCTTGGTTGCACTCATTCCCTGCCTTACTGCCTTTTTGAAGTCGATCTCAGGAGGATTCCACTGTCCTGTGGGAAGAATTGTACATAAACTTTTATACTATAGCTTGCAATGAAAATGAAAACAAGTTGATACTCACTTTTTCACTAGGATAAACACTGGATGAGATGAGCAGAAGTCGGAGTGACTGAGGAAATGCAAGCAGTGGTGGTGGCGCTGATGCCTTGGCTCTCCGATCCTCCTCCGCTGGCTGGTGCTGAAAAGGATCTCTGGAAACGGCCGTTGGGGCGACGAAGAGGCGGTGGCGGTGGCTGGAGTCGGGGAGCTGGCTACCACTCATCATGCAAGAAAGGGCCGCGACGGTAGGAGGGGCGGCAACGACCTTCGGGCGCCGACGGGGCAAGCGGCCCGACGCCGCCCCGCGAGGTGCCGGGCGCGGCGGCTCAGAAACGAGGATCGAATCAACACTGTATGTGGATTGGTGAATCGCGAACGAAATCGATCGAACACACAAGAACACGCAATGCAAGTTTTGGAACCACCCGGAGGTCGCCCGGGAGACGGTGCCCTTTTTCACCTTTGATAGTTCTTGATACAAGGCGCCTAGCCGGCAACCAACTCGATAACTCAACACCTCAAGGTACCACCTTGATATACTAGCTAACTCACATAGCACCATTAGCTAAACAAACCGCTACACACGATACAAGACACGGGAAAACACACACTGCAGAATATGCCATGTCATGGGCGCGGCCACTCCAACTCCCGTCGCGCTCCGCGTTCCAGTTTGAATCTCCCGCCTCGGCATCACGTACTCGCTGCACGTCTTCAGTGTCGATGTGTTGGCAGGATTACACCAACAGCTACTACCTCGCGAGGAGGGCGGCGTGCTCGCGAGGAGCAAGAGGGCGGGGTGCTCGCGACGGCAGGCAGACCAGCGGCCTTTGGGGCGGGGCGGCATGCTCGCTAGGCGCGGCAGCAGCGCTCACGGCGCACATGGTCACGGGAGAAAAGAGAAGGAACAAGGCTTGCCTTATCCAGATTCCAGGGGCAATACAGACCACCATTCTAAGTCCGTGTACACGGATGCGCCTGACAGTGGGCCCTCATTTATTTGAATAAAATAAGTATAGCCACACCATGTTCACAATCACCTCAATAGCGCAATGGTCAGCCTCTCCACATACTTTGATACACTCGGCCGGGTGTTCGAGCCCATGTGGCCATATTTTTTTTTGCTTTTTTATTTTTACTTTTTTAATTATATTCATCAAGCTATGGATCAACTGTGATGAACAAATGTGGTTGCTCTTTTTAATCTTTGACTAAAACTTCTAACTAGTTTTTCTCCCTCATGATAACTCCAAATTGGATAATTTTTTTTCTACAGTTTTATAAAATCATTCTCTAACAAGTTGATGTGTTGATGTTTGTCATTTTTCATTCGACAAAGTCTGGATAATTCAAAATTTATATTGTTTTTTAAAGTGACATATTTAGACCACAATTTCAAACCCGAAATGATTTCAGCTGAACAAGCGATGAATAACAAAGTTCATCAAGACGCACAAACTTTATTTAGGTCATTTTTGGATTTGAGAAAGTGATATTATACATTGGTCAACAATCCTAGATTCACTCACATAGTTTAAGGAACTATGTTAGGGGTTTGTCAAATTTGTACTACGTACTATAACTAGTTTCTCAGATGAAAAAAATGACCTAAATAAAGTTTGTACATCTTGGTGAGTTATGAAACTTTGGTATTTGTCACTTTTTGAGCTGACACCATTCAGTGTTCAAAAAACTTGCATCTAGTTGTCATTATTTGAAATTCAAAATTTGGATTGTCAAGCCTTTGTCACATGGAGTAATGACCTAAATAAACTTTGTAGATGGTGATGAGCTATGAAACTTTGTTATATATGAATCACTTTTTGATTTGACATCATTTAGTCACTTTGAAAAATGTTGTTCGAAAATTGTCAAATTTTGTGTTTCAAAATTTGATTCTTAAAAAAGACTCAGATGGAGAAATGCTGAAAACAAAAATTGTAGATCTTGCTGAATTATACAAATTTTATGTTGATGACTTCTTATTTCGAAATCATTTACTATTTGAAAATACTGTTTGAAGCCCTCATATTTTTTTAAAAAAAATTAAATTTATTAGGCTTTTTAGGCCTCTCCCAATATAATTTAGGCCACTTGGCAACTACCTCTCAGCAGCGAAAAGCCGAAAACCCTTGGCCGCGAAAACCCTCTCGGCGGTAATTAAGGTTCCCGGCTTCCCGCTCTAATTTCATTAGAGGGGCCACCGGCCGAGGCAGCTCCCTCTGCGGAAAATTTCACTCCGCAAAGTCACAAGCAGCCGGATGGCCCACTCCCCACCTCCCTCATTTCATTTCCTCCCCCCCCTCCCAACTCTCTTCCTCCCTCGTCTCCCTCTCCCACTGAAAACCCTATCCGCGGCTCCGCGGTACGCCGACGACGGCGCGGAGCCTCCTCCACCTCCGGAGGCGCGGGTAGCCTCCTCGGAGGTGTTTGCGGCGTCTTCCCGGGAGCTGCCGTCGGCGTCGGGGTAGGGGAACCCCGGATCCGACGCGTTCGGGCGGAGGGTTGGTCCGCACCTCGACGACGCACGACGCCCCGGTCTGGTTCTCACCTCGACGACGACGCCACATGACGCCCCGGCCGGTTTTGCGACTACCTCGACGACTTCATCTCGTGACCTCCTCGACGAAATATGGTAAAGACTCGACGCGGTGTAGGTAAGCCAAATCCCTACAACTTCGACGATGCTCTCATCTCTTGGATTAGGGTTTGGATCTAGAGTTGGATTAGGGTTTGCAGCTCGAGTTGGATTAGGGTTTGGAGCTCGAATTACGCTTGAATGGATGCTTGTGATATCTATAGTGTTGATGACGAGGTTGTGCATTAGTTGCCATGGAGAAATTTAATTATAAAAATAAGTCAAATAGCTGCAGAACATCATGCCATTTTATTTGTAGCATAATTTGGTTGTTGTTGACTTGTTCTTTTCTTCTCCATATGGATTGTATATCGGTTTACTCTTGTGCCCCGTGAGGACATTCTCTTTTAGTCTTTTTCGCGCAAGCCGAAAGCGTGATGTGTGATTTAAAAACTGTATATGTAGGTGCAAATCAGGTAAGTCCATAAATGTGAACCACCTTTTTCTTGAATCAAACCTAATGCTGAAATCCTCGCTAGAGAGATATACTACAACCGAAGCTACCATTTAATAGTCACTTGACCAAATTGTGAATTCAACAATGTATCTCATCAATGGAACGCCTATTGCTTGGTAGCTAGGGCCAATTTTGCTATTCTAGATTCCCATGCCACAAGATCAATAAGCTTTTAATTACTTCTCCTCTGTCCTAAATTAACATGTGTTGCTTCCTCGAAGCTTTGGGTTGTATCCAAAGTTAGGTGGGTTCCTAGAACCTGTACTTTGCTTGACCAAACATAGCTGATGTAGCGATAAATTATGTATGCTCGATGCTATTTTGATCCCCTAATATTTTGTACGTTGTTACTTGCATTATCATATCATTATTTTAGACTATGGATAGCGAGTCCATCCATAGTCCCTCAACCTCGCATTGCCATATCATAATATCTTCAAATATTATTATCAGGAGTACATGTGTACACCATATCTCCTGATATGCCCTGTGGTTGTGTGTGCTTTGCTCTGATTTTTCATGTTGTAGAGATTAGGCTGTATATTTTAATGCCTGAAGAGCTACAATATATATTAGGCTATATTTCAATGCGTCGTATATACAAGAATGAAGGCATGAGATACAATTCATCTATGTGCTTAGATGATTTTGCTTACTTCGTCGATTAGACATACACCATTTCACATGCATTTGCATTGCAAAACAGGCTGCACCCAAAAACTAATCACAAACACAACTCTGGATACGACAACTTTGCAACATGGCAGCCATAGCTTTCCCAACTTTCTGTTAGTGGCATGTTAATGAGCATCAGATCTTTTTTTACGCCATCAGATCTTTTTTTCACTGGAAAAACTACACTATGGGAATTCTGAATGTAACCTACTGAACTAAGCCAACTCAGTTTATTCTTGCTGTGAATTATTAATGAAATTGTGAGGTGTATATGCAAGCAACAATTTAGTCTGATTTCACCAAAGCACTGTTTTGAATGCAATTCATCCAATTATTATACATGTTTGATACGACGTAGTTAGCTATATATTAAAAAAAATTCCAACTTGGATTCATCATTATGATTTTTTTTGTGATAAGAAGTACTGTACAAACTTGCATAGGAGTTTGATATTGACCTGCTAGGGACCTCCTGGTTGAACAGTAGTGGAGACTTTTAGAAATACTCAATGGTTTTGAGTTTCATATTGCATTGGCCATCAATTCAGCTCATTTATTTTTTTTCCTTCATGTACTCTTGTTTTGTGACAGTATACATTTAGGAAATGCATTTCTGTGAGGTCTGAATTTCTGTTATTAATGGTTTACAGTTCCTAACAATATCTATGAAATCTGTGTCATTATGATGATTAGGATAACCATACTTGGCTTGTGCATTTTGCAATTAGAATTGAGGTAGTGAATACTTATTTTCCTGGATAGGAATCAAGTGCTGGACTACTGCTGATCACTGATTGTTACCTGGCATGTTGTTTGCTGATGGGTGTTAATTAATAAGTAGAATTTCCATTAATGCAACGGCCTCACGTGTCCTATGTGTTTACGCTTTTAAGAAACTTTAACTCCAATAACTGATTACGAGAGGAAGCGAGACAAGAATGTAGCAAATGACTAGAAGAAGATTTCAAGAACTTGGCCTCAACAAATTATCAAGAGAAGTAAAATCATTTGCAAATGTATCAGCAACTTCAAGGGGAAAAAGGGTAGGGAAACGGGGTAGTTTTGCTGGAGATGTAGATGATTCAGATTATCTCCCCCGGCCCGAGGTTCGGGGAGAAACCGATGATGATGCAAAGATTAGGTGAGGACATAGAGGACGAAAGGGTTCGGCTAGACGAGGACCTAGTCAAGGAGCCTGTTCCACTAATGATTATTGAGGTACCTAGGGATGTGATGCATAATTGCATTGTTTACTTCTAGTAACATTTCATTATTGTACATGGTTTTCTAATTCAGTCACATGCTTACAAGATCTATTTCTCTCCTGTAGGCTCCTCGTAATAATTATTTGCGAAAGAAAACCACCCCAAAGCGCCGACCCAGAAGTGGAGAAATGCCACCTGGAGGTTTAAGAAGGGGTAAAGTTGTTAACAGGCACATAAGTATGTTGGTAGCTGCAAAGGAGAATAATGGTTAGAGAAAGAGCAAGGATCTGAGCACCTTAATGCCGAGGTGACGTTGGCATCAGTAAAGAAGATGCTATAATCGAAGAAGAGGCAGTTGTCTAATTTGGTAACTCGCAAAGCTGTTATGATCTGTTGCAACAGGATACCAAACAAGATTTTTAGATGCTTCAGAAGCATAGCAAGCATCATTTACAGTAAATCCCATAGTTATGTAAGGAGTTATCGACTACCCATATTTATGTAAGGAGTCACCCGATTACAAAGTTTAATTGAATATTTGGAAAACGAGGGTACATTCTCAAGCTATATTCATGGGGCCTTCTCGCTTAGGATCTAGCTACAAAGTGCAATGAAACCAATAATCAAGTCGCGACAAAGATGGTCCAATACGCTTTTTGATATGATCGGTAGAGTAATAGGGTACTTGCATGAACATAATTCATTTAGAGATATAGCTAAATAGGCGAGATAGTTTTGTCACCACATGTACATATATAACACATATCACACAAGCTAGTTGGTTCAGTTCATCGAGAAGAAGTAAAACATTATAAAGTTCTCAACCTATCATGTGAAGCATTTGATCAACTTTTTCCCGTTAAAATCTAGATTTTTCGGACCATATGTGTTATGGACGACCGTTAGCACCATTCCGGCCTAAATCGAACGGAGGCAAGTTGACCGAAGTGGGATAAATGCACGTCAAATAATTCGAGAAAAAGAAAAACACTTTAAAACCCTTTTTTCTTTATTTTCCTGATTTTTTTCATTTTTCTTGAGATTTTTCTTAACGGCGGAGCTTCCGAAGGTAAAACTAGAATCGAGTTGAGAGTCTACCATAAAAATTTCAAAAAAAAACAACAACCGAAATAAAAAGTTATGCCCGTTTTACCGAAGGTACCTCAAGTTATGCTTGTGGGAGGCACACCCGATGGGTAACGGCCCTATTTGATCAACTTTTTCCCGTTAAAATCTAGTTTTTCTGGACCATATGTGTTACGGACGACCGTTAGCACCATTCCGGCCTAAATCGAACGGAGGCAAGTTGACCGAAGTGGGATAAAAGCACGTCAAATAATTCGAGAAAAAGAAAAACACTTTAAAACCCTTTTTTCTTTATTTTCCTGATTTTTTTTCATTTTTCTTGAGATTTTTCTTAACGGCGGAGCTTCCGAAGGTAAAACTAGAATCGAGTTGAGAGTCTACCATAAAAATTTCAAAAAAACGGACAACCGAGCGAAAAGTTATGCCCGTTTTACCAAAGGTACCTCAAGTTATGCTTGTGGGAGGCACACCCGATGGGTAACGGCCCTATTTGATCAACTTTTTCCCGTTAAAATCTAGTTTTTCCAGACCATATGTGTTACGGACGACCGTTAGCACCATTCCGACCTAAATCGAACGGAGGCAAGTTGACCGAAGTGGGATAAAAGCACGTCAAATAATTCGAGAAAAGAAAAACACTTCAAAACCCTTTTTTTCTTTATATTCCTGATTTTTTTTTTTTTTTTTTTGAGATTTTTCTGAACGGCGGAGCTTCCCGAAGGTAAAACTAGAATCGAGTTGAGAGTCTACCATAAAAATTTCAAAAAAAAAACAACCGAGCAAAAAAGTTATGCCCGTTTTTACCGAAGGTACCTCAAGTTATGCTTGTGGGAGGCACACCCGATGGGTAACGGCCCTATTTGATCAACTTTTTCCCGTTAAAATCTAGTTTTTCCGGACCATATGTGTTACGGACGACCGTTAGCACCATTCCGGCCTAAATCGAACGGAGGCAAGTTGACCGAAGTGGGATAAAAAGCACGCCAAATAATTCGAGAAAAAGAAAAACACTTCAAAACCCTTTTTCTTTTTATTTTCCTGATTTTTTTTTTTTTTTTTTGAGATTTTTCTGAATGGCAAAGCTTCTGAAGGTAAAACTAGAATCGAGTTGAGAGTCTACCATAAAAATTTCAAAAAAAAAATTGGACAACCGAGGGAAAAGTTATGCCCGTTTTTACCGAAGGTACCTCAAGTTATGCTTGTGGGAGGCACACCCGATGGGTAACGGCCCTATTTGATCAACTTTTTCCCGTTAAAATCTAGTTTTTCCGACCATATGTGTTACGGACGACCGTTAGCACCATTTCAACCTAAATCGAACGGAGGCAAGTTGACCGGTGGGATAAAAGCACGCCAAATAGTTCGAGAAAAAAAAAAACACTTCAAAACCCTTTTTTCTTTATTTTCCCAATTTTTTTCATTTTTTTTTGAGATTTTTCTGAACAGCGGAGCTTCAAGGTAAAACTAGAATCGAGTTGAGAGTCTACCATAAAAATTTCAAAAAAAAATGGACAACCGAAACGAAAAAGTTATGCCCGTTTTTACCGAAGGTACCTCAAGTTATGCTTGTGGGAGGCACACCCGATGGGTAACGGCCCTATTTGATCAACTTTTTCCCGTTAAAATCTAGTTTTTCCGGACCATATGTGTTACGGACGACCGTTGGCACCATTCCGGCCTAAATCGAACGGAGGCAAGTTGACCGAAGTGGGATAAAAGCACGTCAAATAATTCGAGAAAAAGAAAAACACTTCAAAACCCTTTTTTCTTTATTTTCCTGATTTTTTTTCATTTTTTTTGAGATTTTTTTGAACGGTGGAGCTTCTGAAGGTAAAACTGAATCGAGTTGAGAGTCTACCATAAAAATTTCAAAAAAAAAGGACAACCAAGCGAAAACTTATGCCCGTTTTACCAAAGGTACCTCAAGTTATGCTTGTGGGAGGCACACCCGATGGGTAACGGCCCTATTTGATCAACTTTTTCCGTTAAAATCTAGTTTTTCCGGACCATATGTGTTACGAGACGACCGTTAGCACCATTCCGCCTAAATCGAACGGAGGCGAAGTTGGCCGAAGTGGGATAAAAGCATCGTCAAATAATTCGAGAAAAGAAAAACACTTCAAAACCCTTTTTTTTTTTATATTCCCGATTTTTTTTCATTTTTTTGAGATTTTTCTGAACGGCGGAGAGCTTCGAAGGTAAAACTAGAATCAAGTTGAGAGTCTACCATAAAAATTTCAAAAAACGGACAACCGAGCGAAAAGTTATGCCCGCTTTTCAAGGTACCTCAAGTTATGCTCCACAACGAGATCATCCGATCCAACCACGACGACGTCATCCACCGACCGGGAGGAGCTACCGTTTGAGCTGGAGCGAAGGCTAGGCACGACGTCCCCGCAAAGACGCCGGCAACAAATAGCCGCTTTGCTTGCAATTCTTCATAGAACCATTTAATTTGGTGATGGATACACACATGTCGATCATACATACACATACCGAAGTTACTCCCTTATCTCTAAAAGAATAGATTATTTCTAGAATTGTCTTAAGTTAAAGTTTTGAACTTTGACTCAATTTTGAAGATTTATGTTATCAAATCAAGATCATTAGATTTATCATAAAAATGTTTTCATAAAATATATCTCATTTTATATTATAAATATTGTAACTTTTTTTATAAAGTTAGCCCGACTTCAAAAAATTGATTCATATATTATTAAGAAATAGATCAAATGATATATATGAAATCAAATCATTATTGGGCTGTGGTATATACCGATGAAGTATAAGGATTGCCGCAAAGAATCTAGCTACATCCTATCTACAACTAATGAAAAGCCCCAAAGAAACGATTTGTTGAGGAAACCCTAGCCGTCGTGACACCTTCCCTCCCCTCTCCCGGTCGCCAATCCATGACGCCGCCTTGCTAAAACTTTGGCCGCCGTTTGGGATGGCGGCTTGATTCTAGTTTTACCTCCGGATCGCTTTTTCTCGCCTGCCTATGGTAGAAAAATGGGGCTCGGTCAAAAAAAAAAAAAAATCAACGAATATCGGAAAAAAGGGTTTTGGTGGGTTTTTCGAGGGGTGGCGGTATTTGGTGAGTTTCTCTTCTTCTACCTCCGCTCGCCCCCGCTCGATTTTAGGCGACTAATGGTGCTAATCCGGCCGGCCGTGTATGGTCCTCAAAAACTAGGCCCTAACGGGAAAAAGTTGATCAAATTATCCATGGGCCGTTACCCATCGGGTGCCTTCCCGGATCAAGCATAACTTGAGGTACCTTTTTTTATTGGTAAAACGCCCATAAGGCTTTAGTTGTCCCAGTTTTTTGAAAACTTTTATGGTAGACTCTCAACTCGAAATTAAACTATTCGCTTACCAAGACTACACCCCTCTAAATATAACTCTATCCACGTGCGTTCAAAAAATCTCAAAAAATGAAAAAATCAGGAAAATAAAGAAAAAAAGTTTTGAAGTGTTTTTCTTTTTAGACTCCAATTATGTTGGATGCGGGTGCCGATCCCACTTCTGGTCGACATCGACTCCGACGATTTAGGCCGCGATGGGTGGGCGACACATAAGGATGGTGCTTTTAATAGGTCATGATCAAATAGGGTCCTTACCCATCTTTGCGGCCCACTATGCATGGCTACGTGTGGTGCCCTTAGGATAGCCCCCCCCGTTTTTATGGTAGACCCTCAAAGCGTTTTACCGGGGCGATGGAGACTAGCCGATCGCATCCGCTGTGGGGAGAAAGGGGGCGCCGAAGAAATTTTTACTGGGGACAAACTTGGAGACGGCGACGCGTCTATGGGTGCCGATTTTACGATTGGGGGCGTCATGTCTCGCAACATTATCCATGGGTGAAAACCGGGAAAAAACATTTCGGGGTCGTCGTTAACCTCATAAAGAAAAAGTTCTTGTGGATTTCAACTTTTCTTGTTGTCTAGGAATTCTATTTTGAAGTCGGGTATCCCACTTCGTCACAATATTTACTTTATTGTGAAAACATCTGCAAAATGAAAAAAGACTTTGATAACATAAGGCTTTAACTTAAGACAATTCTAGAAATAATCTTAGAGTTATAGTTAGAGGTGTGTAGTCTTGGCTAATCGAATAGTTTAATTTTTCTATGAAATAAGTTTTGCCGCCAGGTGCGATTAGTTTTAAGAAGGACTATTCACCCCCCCCTAGTCCATCATCTCGACCCTTCAATAAGAGAGAATAGACTTTTCCGACAACATAGCGTGTCCACCTTTTTTTTGAAATTCTTCAAAAAATGGGCTAAGACTCTCAACTCGATTCTAGTTTTACCTTCCCACTTCCTGGCCAAGCTTTGCCGTTAAGAAAAATCTCAAGAAAAATGAAAAAAAAAATCAGGAAAATAAAGAAAAAGGGTTTTAAAGTGTTTTTCTTTTTCGAATTATTTGACGTGCGTTTATCCCACTTTTGGTCAACTTGCCTCCATTCGATTTAGGCCTAATGGTGCCAACGGTCGTCCGTAACACATATGGTCCGAAAAACTAGATTTTAACGGGAAAAAGTTGATCAAATAGGGCCGTTACCCATCGGTGTGCCTCCCACAAGCATAACTTGAGGTACCTTCGGGTAAAACGGGCATAACTTTTCGCTCGGTTGTCCGCTTTTTTGAAATTTTTATGGTAGACTCTCAACTCGATTCTAGTTTTACCTTCTGAAGCTCGCGCCTCAAGAAAAATCTCAAGAAAAATGAAAAAAATCAGGAAAATAAAGAAAAAAAGGGTTTTTAAAGTGTTTTTCTTTTTCTCGAATTATTTGACGCGGCGTTTATCCCACTTCCTGGCCAACTTGCCTCCATTCGATTTAGGGCGAATGGTGCCAACGGTCGTCCAGAAACACATATGGTCCGAAAAACTAGATTTTAACGGGAAAAAAGTTGATCAAATAGGGCCGTTACCCATCGGGTGTGCCTCCCACAAGCATAACTTGAGGTACCTTCGTAAAAAGGCATAACTTTTAGTTTTACCGGGTTGTCCGCTTTTTTTGAAATTTTTATGGTAGACTCTCAACTCGATTCTAGTTTTACCTTGGTCCGAAAAACTCGATTTTAAGAAAAAATCTCAAGAAAAATGAAAAAAAATCAGGGAAAATAAAGAAAAAAAAATGGGTTTTAAAGTGTTTTTCTTTTTCTCGAATTATTTGACATGCATTTATCCCCACTTCGGTCCAACTTGCCTCCGCTCGATTTAGGCCTAAATGGTGCTAACTTTTCGTCGTCCATAACACATATGGTCCGAAAAATCTAGATTTTAAAAAAAATCAGGGAAAAAGTTGATCAAATGCTTCACATGATGGTGCTATTGATTTTAATCCGGTCAAATGCTTCACATGATAGGTTAGAACTTTATAATGTTTTACTTCTTCTCGATGAACTGAACCAACTAGCTTGTGTGATATGTGTTATATATGTACATGTGGTGACAAAACTATCTCGCCTATTTAGCTATATCTCTAAATGAATTATGTTCATGCAAAGACCCTATTACTCTACCGATCATATCAAAAATCAGATTGGACCATGCGCCGCCAAATACTCGATTATTGGTTTCATTGCACACCGTAGCTAGATCCTAAGCGAAGGCCCCATGAATATAGCTTGAGAATGTACCCTCGTTTTCCAAATATTCAATTAATCTGTTGTAATCAGGTGACTCCTTACATAAATATGGGTAGTCGATAACTCCTTACATAACTATGGGATTTATCAGAATGATGCTTGCTATGCTTCAAGCATCTAAAAATCTTGTTTGGTATCCCGTTGCAAATGTATCATAACAGCTTTTATGAAGTTACCAAATTAGACAACCCGCCTCTTCTTCGATTATAGCATCTTCTTTATCGATGCCAACGTCACCTCGCATTAAGGTGCTCGATCCTTGCTCTTTCTCTAACCATTATTCTCCTTTTGCAGCTACCAACATACTTATGTGCCTGTTAACAACTTTACCCCTTCTTAAACCTCCAGGTGGCATTTCTCCACTTCTGGGTCGGCGCTTTGGGGTGGTTTTCTTTCGCAAATAATTATTACGAGGAGCCTACAGGAGAGAAATAGATCTTGTAAGCATGTGACTGAATTAGAAAACCATGTACAATAATGAAATGTTACTAGAAGTAAACAATGCAATTATGCATCACATCCCTAGGTACCTCAATAATCATTAGTGGAACAGGCTCCTTGACTAGGTCCTCGTCTAGTCGAACTGCTTCGTCCTCTATGTCCTCACCTAATGCCGCATCATCATCAGGTTTCTCCCGAACCTCGGGTTCAGGGAGATAATCAATCATCTACATCTCCAAAGAAAAACTACCCCGTTTCCCTACCCTTTTTCCCCTTGAAGTTGCTGATACATTTGCAAATGATTTTACTTCTCTTGATAATTTGTTGAGGCCAAGTTCTTGAAATCTTCTTCTAGTCGCTGCTACATTCTTGTCTCGCTTCCTCTCGTAATCGCTATTGGAGTTAAAGTTTCTTAAAAGCGTAAACACATAGGACACGTGAGGCCGTTGCATTAATGGAAATTCTACTTATTAATTAACACCCATCAAAGAAACAACATGCCGTAACAATCGCTGATCGCCAGTAGTCCAAAGACTTGATTCCTATCCAGAAAATAAGTATTCACTACCTCAATTCTAATTGCAAAATGCACAAGCCAAGTATGGTTATCCTAATCATCATAATGACACAGATTTCATAGATATTGTTAGGAACTGTAAACCATTAATAACAGAAATTCAGACCTCACAGAAATGCATTTCCTAAATGTATACTGTCACAAAACAAGAGTACATGAAGGAAAAAAAAAATAAATGAGTCAATTGATGGCCAATGCAATATGAAACTCAAAACCATTGAGTATTTCTAAAAGTCTCCACTACCGTTCAACCAGAGGTCCCTAGCAGTCAATATCAAACTCCTATGCAAGTTTGTACAGTACTTTATCACAAAAAAATCATAATGATGAATCCAAGTTGGAATTTTTTTTTTAATATATAGCTAACTACGTCATTATCAAACATGTATAATAATTGGATGAATTGCATTCAAAATGTGCTTTGGTGAAATCGACTAAATTGTTGCTTGCATATACACCTCACAATTTCATTAATAATTCACAAAGAAGAATAAACTGAGTTGGCTTAGTTCAAGAGGTTACATTCGTAATTCCCATAGTGTAGTTTTTCCAAAGGAAAAAGATCCGATGGCGTAAAAAGATCTCGATGCTCATTAACATGCCACTAACAGAAAAGTTGGGAAAGCTATGGCTGCCATGTTGCAAAGTTGTCGTGATCCGAGTTGTGTTTGTGATTAGTTTTGGTGTGCTTGCTTTTGCAATGCAAATGCATGTGAAATGGTGTATGTCTAATCGACGGCAAGCAAAATCATCTAAGCACATAGATGAATTGTATCTCATGCCTTCATTCTTGTATATACGACGCATTGAAATATAGCCTAATATATATTGTAGCTCTTCGCATTAAAATATACAGACCTAATCTCTACAACATGAAAAAAATCGAAAGCAAAGCACACACAACCACAGGGCATATCAGAGATATGGTGTACACATGTACTCCTCGATAATAATATTTGAAGATATTATGATATGGCAATGTAGGTTGAGGGACTATGGATGGACCTGCTATCCATAGTCTAAAATAATGATATGATAATGCAAGTAACAACGCACAAAATATTAGGGGATCAAAATAGCATCAGAGCATACATAATTTATCGCTACATCAGCTATGTTTCAATCAAGCAAAGTACAGGTTCTAGGAACCCACCTAACTTTGGATACAGCCCAAAAGCTTCAGAAGCAACACATGTTAATTTAGGACAGAGGAGAAGTAATTAAAAGCTTATTGATCTTGTGGCATGGGAATCTAGAATAGCAAAATTGGCCCTAGCTACCAAGCAATAGGCGCCCATTGATGAGATACATTGTTGAATTCACAATTTGGTCAAGTGACTATTAAATGGTAGCTTCCAGCTTGTAGTATATCTCTCTAGCGCAGATTTCAGCATTAGGTTTGATTCAAGAAAAGGTGGTTCACATTTATGGACTTACCTGATTTGCACCTACATATACAGTTTTAAATCACACATCACCGCTTTCAAAAGCGTAAAAGACTAAAAGAGAATGTCCTCACAGGGCACAAGAGTAAACCGATATACAATCCATATGGAGAAGAAAAGAACAAGTCAACAACAACCAAATTATGCTACAAATAAAATGGCATGATGTTCTCGCAGCCTATTTGACTTATTTTTATAATTAAATTTCTCCATGGCAACTAATGCACAACCTCGTCATCAACACTATAGATATCACAAGCATCCATTCAAGCTGCACTGAGCCCAAACCCTAATCCAACTCGAAAGCCGCAAACCCTAATCCAACTCTAGATCCAAACCCTAATCCAAGAGATGAGAGCATCGCCGGTTGTAGGGATTTGGCTTACCTACACCGCCGAAGTCTTTACCATATTTCGTCGAGGAGGTCACGAGATGAAGTCGCCGAGGTAGTCGCAAAAACCGCCCGGCGTCATGTGGCGCCGCTGCCGAGGTGAGAACTGCATCAAGGCCGCGGCGCGCGCCGAGGTGCGACCAACCTCCGCCGAACCGCGCCGATCCGGGGTTCCCTACCCCGACGCCGACGGGCAGCCCCAGAAGACGCCGCAACACCTTCGAGGAGGCTACCCGCGCCTCCAAAGAAGTGGAGGAGGCCCGCCTTCCGCCGGGCGCCAAGGAGCCGCTGGATAGGGTTTCCTGTGGGAGAGGGAGACGAGGGAGGAAGAGAGTTGGGAGAGGGGGAGGAAATGAAATGAGGGAGGTGGGGAGGGGCCATCCGGCTGCTTGTGACTTTGTGAGTGAAATTTTCCGCAGAGGGGGAGCTGCCTCACCCTAAGTGGCCCCTCTAATGAAATTAGAGCGAAGCCTGAACCTTAATTACTCGCGAGAGGGTTTTCGCGGCCAAGGGTTTTCGGCTTTTCACCGCTGAGAGGTAGTTGCCAAGTGGCCTAAATTATATTGGGAGAGGCCTAAAAAGCCTAATAAATTTAATTTTTTTAAAAAATATGAGGGCTTCAAACAAGATTTTCAAATAGTAAATGATTTCGAAATAAGAAGTCATCAACATAAAATTTGTATAATTCAAAGAAGATCTACAATTTTTGTTTTCGCATTTCTCCATCTGAGTCTTTTTAAGAATCAAATTTTGAAACACAAAATTTGACAATTTTCGAACAACATTTTCGACTAAATGATGTCAAATCAAAAGTGATTCATATATAACAAAGTTTCATAGCTCATCACCATCTACAAAGTTTATTTAGGTCATTACTCCATGTGACAAAGGCTTGACAATCCAAATTTTGAATTTCAAATAATGACAACTAGATGCAAGTTTTTTGAACACCGAATGGTGTCACCAAAAAGTGACAAATACCAAAGTTTCATAACTCACCAAGATGTACAAACTTTATTTAGGTCATTTTTTTCATCCGAGAAACTAGTTATAGTACGTAGTACAAATTTGACAAACCCCCAACATAGTTCCTTAAACTATGTGAGTGAATCTAGGATTGTTGACCAATGTATAATATCACTTTCTCAAATCCAAAATGACCTAAATAAAGTTTGTGCGTCCTTGATGAACTTTGTTATTCATCGCTTGTTCAATTGAAATCATTTCTCGGGTTTGAAATTGTGGTCTAAATATGTCACTTTAAAAAAACAATATAAATTTTGAATTATCCGAACTTTGTTTGTCGAATGAAAAATGACAAACATCAACACATCAACTTGTTAGAGAATGATTTTATAAAACTGTAAAAAAAAAAATTATCCAATTTGGAGTTATCATGAGGGAGAAAAACTAGTTAGAAGTTTTAGTCAAAGATTAAAAGAGCAACCACATTTGTTCATCACAGCTTGATCCATAGCTTGATGAATATAATTAAAAAAAGTAAAAATAAAAAGCAAAAAAAAAAATGGCCACATGGGCTCAACACCCTACCGAAAGTGTATCAAAGTATGTGGAGAGGCTGACCATTGCGCTATTGAGGTGATTGTGAACATGGTGTGGCTATACTTATTTTATTCAAATAAATGAGGGCCCATCGTCAGGCGCATCCGTGTACACGGACTTAGAATGGTGGTCTGTATTGCCCTCGAATCGATAAGGCAAGCCTTGTTCCTTCTCTTTTCTCCCGTGACCATGTGCGCCGTGAGGCCGCCGCCGCGCCTAGCGAGCATGCCGCCCTCGCCCAAAGGCCGCCGGTTCGCCGTCGCGAGCACCCCCCTCTTGCTCCTCGCGAGCACGCCGCCTCCTCGCGAGGTAGTAGCCGTTGGTGTAATCCCCGCCAACACATCGACACCAAAGACGATGCAGTAGTACGTGATGCCGAGGCGGAGATTCAAACCGGAATGCGGAGCGACGGGAGTTGGAGTGGCCGCGCCCATGACATGGCATATTCCGCAAAGGTGTTTTTCCCGTGTCTTGTATCGTGTAGCGGTTTGTTTAGCTAATGGTGCTATGTGAGTTAGCTAGTATATCAAGGTGGTACCTTGAGGTGTTGAGTTATCGAGTTGGTTGCCGCCAGGCGCCTTGTATCAAGAACTATCAAAGGTGAAAGGGCACCGGCACCGTCTCCTGGCGACCTCCGGTGGTTCCAAAACTTGCATTTGTTCTTGTGTGTTCGATCGATTTCACACCAATCCACATACAAAGGTTGATTCGATCCTCGTTTACAGTAGCCGCCGCCACCCCCGCACCCCGGCAGATCGGCCGCCGGGCCGCTTGCCCCGCCGGCGCGCCCCGCGCGCCGCCCCTCCCACCGTCGCGGCCCTTTCTTGCATGATGAGTGGTAGCCAGCCCCGACTCCGGCCACCGCCACCGCCTCTTCGCCGCCCCAACGGCCGCTTCCAGAGATCCTTTTCAAGACCGGCCAATGGACGAGGATCGGAGAGCCAAGGCATCACCACCACCACACGCTTGCATTTCCTCGATCACCCGACTCTCATCTCATCCAAAGTTTATCCTAGTGAAAAAGTGAGTATCAACTTGTTTTCATTTTCATTGCAAGCTATAGTATAAAAGTTTATGTACAATTCTTCCCAGGACGCTGAATCCTCCCGAGATCGACTTCAAAAGGCAAAGAAGGTGGAATGAGTGCAACCAAGGGATTGTCCAAATTGCATATGTACGCAACCCGCAGCAAAGACCCAACTTGGTCGAGGAAAGGCGATCCATTTCAATTCAGGGAGATGGTGGACATGGGTCTGTCGATCGAATGTTGGTCTTGCAGCAAGAATTTGATGACACGGCGTATGGTTGATAGTGCTTGTGACTTCGTCGACCGAATTTTGGTCTATGTGTAGGTGTAGCTCTTGGTTGTATTTTTGAGCCAATTTGGAAGTAGTGAGTTGAGTTGATATGTAATTGTAGGTGCAGGTGTAGCCGATGTATGAGCAAACTCTTATTGCAATGTATGAGCAGCTTGCTATGCACCAGCCTGTAATATTATCTTTGTCAACTTTAATTATCTTTGGAATGTTATTGCAATTTGGAATGAAAGTGCATTCTGGAAAGGGTGTGGACAACATGTTACCTGACAATATTATCACTAAGAACAACATATTCCTTGACAATATTACTTGTTAATATTTCAGCTTGTTCTATATTACAAGCATTATAGGCATCCGTAAAATAGACCATTACTGCATACAATCTAGTTCACAGTTGTCGGGCCACCTAAACTATGGAGTCCAGAAAACTCCATTATATTACAAAAGAATATTAGAGGCCTAACATGAAGTTCACAGTTCACAGGCCATCACAGGCACCTGTGTTCCATTATATTACAAAATAGGCATCCAGTTCCGCAGTGCGTAGTCACCTAGTTCACGCCCAAATTCCACACCCAAAATAGCTTGTACTACAAAGATCAACTTTAGATCCATGAGGTTTCTCACAACCACAACAAAGTACACATGTGGAGGTAATAAGTTCAGATTATGCCCTTATTACATGACATCACATAAGCTAATTAGTTCAGAATATGCCCTTATTACACGACATGACAGAAGCAAACAAGTTCAGATTACATCACACAAGAGCCAAAATGACAGGCCAGCAGACAACCGCTTGGCAGGCCACCAACATCTGCTTTTCATTGCCCAGTATAATCCACTCCATCATCTTAGCTGATTTGTGATGCCTGCAATTTAGAGCAGAGTACACTTGTTAGTTTATTCACAGGCCAGACATGACAAAAAACAAAACAATGCTATCAATATAGAGCCGACATGACAATTTAGAGCTCCTAGCCCAAACTCAGATTGTGCTATGAACCGGTGGGGAAAAATTCAAATGGAAGTGTTTTGCCCACCTTTGTTGGTTCTAGCAGTTTCAAAATCATCATCATCGCTATCGGCATCTTGGCACAAGTCATCTTCGCGTTTTCATTATCATCACTAAAATATTGCATCACAGTGTCATCTTCCTCTTCCTCTTCCTCCTCATCTTCATCTTCCTCCTCATCTTCATCTACGTATATTTTTGGCTTGCTTCATGTTTCTTATAAGTTCATCTAAATGAGCTTCAATTCTAGTAGATGCGCCACCATGATTATTGACCTCACCCTCATCACCAACTAATTGTCGCACTCCACCATCACCATCACATTGCTGCACTTCATGCTCTGTACGTAAGAGTAATCTTCTTGATAAATGACTTCACTTTTTCGACACATTATATATGTCCCTTTGCTCAACTTTTTGCGCTACTCGCCAATGCTTTCCCAAAGCCGTGTCTTCCATGTAGAATACCTTCTTCGATTGAGTTGACAAAATGTAAGGGTCGACTTATACCAAAATGATCAATGTTGATGGATTCAAATGTCCATCATCTCGATGCCTCTTGTCTTGCCTTCTTGATTGTACCAATCACATCCAAAGAGAACCACGCATTTAGTGCTTTGTAGATTGGAGTTATAATGCAGGAATAATCTCATTAAGGACTCCATAAAAAATAATATTGTCATCATCTCCATCTCCATGAGTCATTATATCGTTGTTCCGAGATTGCAAGTATTTCTCACTGACACCGCGGTTATACCGACTCCATTGATAATGCAAGCTGACCAAAAACCCCACTGAAGATTAGGAAAATAAGACAAAGCATACAATCCTTCAAGAACTCTTTCGATTGATCTCTATGCTTCTCGACGATCTAGGGTTCAAACAAAGAATACAACGTGAATACAACATAACCATCGCACAACATACATAAAGGAAGTTTTGATGAATACTACTTACATGGCTCCTAAACCATTTAGGAAATCCATTTTCAAGCCTTTTGTCAACATCATGTGACCCTTCTTGCAATAATCGTTCCTTGTAGATGTCGAGAAAAAGCATAACCATCAGCAAAGCTTCACTTGCAATTCAAGAAGATAATTATGCAAATAAAATAAAACCCCGATACTTATAGCACATATGGTGCAACTTCTTCGTAATTATTTAGAACATACCAAACTAGTTTGTTGTACATTTTATCCTCAATGTATGTCTTCCTGTCGGGCTCCTACGAAGTTACACCATGCTTAAAAACTTCAGGTCACTATCTAATACCACATCTCCTACGTGGATGGCATCCTTGTTGAATTGGGTTTCAACATCCGCCATATACCTTGAACAAAATGTCAAGGTGTCACTTGCGGCATAGGCCTCCCGCAAATTGATCCTTCAGGCCTAGCCCTGCCTCACAAAATTCTTCAAAGTACCCAATCTCCTCTCACCGGGTACATCCATCCATACCGAACCGGCCTCGAGAGCAATGCCTCATCGGTAGATGCACAACTGTGCACCATGACATCAAAAAAGGCCTGAGGGAAAAATTTTCATACTTGCAAAGGATTTACCGATTTCATCCTTTAATTTTTTTCACAACATCTATCTTTAGATTTCTACTACACAATTCTCTGAAGAAGTCCCCAAGCTCCTAATTGCTTCATACACATCTTTCCTTACCAATCCTCTTAAGCCGCAGGTAAGATCTTTTGCGTAGTACATGGCAACAATGGGTTTTCAGCCCCCGCAACCTAGAACCATCCGCACTTATGAATCTTCCCTGTGTTGGCTACATACCCCTCCGGAAACTTCACACCTTTGAGAAACTTATAGAATTTAACTCTATTATCCTTGTTCAATACATAGAAAGCCTCTGGCTTCCTAGTCCCATCTCCATCCTCTCGTAAGTGAAATTCATGTCTAATGCCCATATCATACAAATCCAACCTTGCATTATCGGTGTCCTTGTTCTTGCCCTCAATTTTGAGTAATATGCCAAGGAGGGATTCACAGATGTTCTTCTTTATGTGCATAACATCAAGATTGTGTGGCGCCAGCAGGTATTTCCAATATGGTAGCTTCCACAACGCAGATTTGCGACTAAATATTTTGGGGCCCTTGTTCTGCCCACGCTTCCTTTTCTTGGGATTGGGATTGGGATGCTTTCCTGGCCTCACATGTTTCACCTTCTCTAGTTGCTCAAGGACCTTCAGACGAACTTGCTCTCGGCGCATCCCCTGTTTTCACAACGGCCATCAAAATCCAAGCTTGTCCTCCATTCTGATCCATTGGAAGAAAACGACGATGGCCAATGTAAGCAATCTTGCCCCTTAGTGCTCTTGACAAAGGATTTTTGTCACAGTGGATACATGCATAATAACCTTTCGTGGTTCGCCTCGACAAGGTGCTCAACGCCGGAAAGTCATGTACGCACCACAAAGACAAATGCAAGCATGAAGATCAAACTTTTGGGTAATCGGCATCATAAGTGCTTACTCCACTCCACGCCTCAAGTAGTTCTTCACCAGAGGCTCGAGAAAACAAGTCGAAATCTTTTTTCGGGTGAGATGTTGGACCGGGATGAGCAAACACATAAAAACGGTTGTCAATTGACACATTCCCATGGTGGCGGGGTTCGCAGGTGTCACAAGCACATGCCACATGCTATATTGAGTGCTCATGTTGCCAAAAAGGGTTGAAACCATCTGTAGCTAGAGAAAGCCTCAAGTTTCTTGAATATTTTGCCAAAGATGGAAAATCGCCTATCAAAGCCCTTCCATGCCTCCCCATCACCGGGATGACTCATTTCATTGTCGATCGCTTTCTACTCACCCCGTGCCACCGGGTCTCCTCGCATGTTTTGTTTCATGGAAAACATCCTCTTTAGCCTTGGTATAAGTGGAAAGTGCTTCAAGACCTTATGAGGAACCCGCCTTCCACCATTAGCATCTTTCCATCTAGATTCACCACATACCTGGACATTCTTGTAGATTGGCATAATCTGTCCCAAACACCCTCGACTTACGGAACAACACACAATTATTCTTGCACACATGGATCGATTCATATGCAATGCCCAATTCACGAAGATACTTTTTCGCCATCATAGGGAAGTTGGAAATTCACACCGAGGGAATCCATCGACAATAGCTTCATCATTTCAGTAAAATAATTATTGCTAACTTTTCGAAGCGGACTTGAGATAGAGAAGTCTCACTATAAAAGAGAATCTAGAATGCACCGATCCCGGCATAGTTTCTCGCTTGGCATCAAAGAAGAACCCCTTCGCAAAACTAGGATTCCTCCAGCTTCCATCACCGTGTACAAATCAAGCTTATCATCTCGTGACCCCAAGATCATCTTGGTCATCATCTGGGTATCCTCGCCGAAATGTGTCCTCCACCATAATCATATCATCATGTTGCACCTCCTCCTCTGAACTCAATAAGTTGGGCATCTAGAGATTCTCCATGATGAACCCAACAAGTGTAAGTAGAAGACATTCCAAACATGAGTATATGGTCCTCCACTTTTTGCCGAGGCAAAGAAAGTTTGATTAAGACATCCGCGACATGGAGAATATATCTCACTTTCTGCAGGGAATTTTCCTAACAAATTTCATGAAATCTTCCACTGGCGTTAGGTGAACGGAGTTGTGAATCGCTTTCACATGAATCCAACTTCGATCCATCCGCATGTGAATAAGGACAATTTAAAACTCGCATTAGGCTCATAGTGAATGATTTATAGTAATGTAACTTAACCTCGTAAAGGTGGAAAATGGAATATATTGCCCCCCAAAAAATTACAGAAACAACTCACAAGCATCACGAAAAGGTAAAAATTAAAAAAAATTGCTAATTAGTTAAACTAGAACAGATCGCCCGGATCGCCAACACTACTATTGAATTCGAAACTAATGAACTATGAATTTATGAACTGGACATAACTTATTTTTTGTTCAAAAAGAGTTTCTACTTCAACACTATCGTGTATAAATGTTTGAAACAGTGACTGCTACTCAACTCTCTGGTAGGAAATGGAAGACATCAGAAATATGGTACAAATCTCGGAATTAGAGAAGATTACAGGTTTGCAACAGCACCGATGTGTGCACAAGTCAGAGTGAATTGTCCTAGCATGCAAAAATATTATCGTGCAAAGCAATGGAGTTATGCTCTCTCTCATGGATATATGGCTTCAGCTTGTGGATTTTGCATTGGCGCAGTAAAAGGTGACGTACTTGGAACTTGCGCGTACGTTTCCTGTAATAATCATGAACAAGATGCCTCCTAGCGGAGTCGTGCGGCCCCGTCTAAATCCTCGACCTCATTTTGATTATCTGGAAAATCTGTCTCTGGGCTATTCAAATCCATCTAGCCAGGCCGTCATAGTATCTGATATATGTTCTGGTACTCAAAAGCTACGGCGTGCATCACCGCAGAGGGCCGGGCCAGCGTCTCCTGGGAAGAGATGCTTCGATGCCTTGTAGACTGCAGAAACTCGTACCTATATGGGCGGCGTTCTCGTGAGGAATCAGAACTAAATCAACCAGCACTTTGAGTGCGTTGATACTTGGCCGTTAGATGGCACAAATGTACGATGGATCATGCATCGTGGGTTAGTACGTATTTGTGATTGAGTGTGTGTATATTTTTAAAAGGTGCTGGCCTTAAGTAAATTTCTAACCTTTCTACATGCAAAATACTTGGAACACAGGCATATATGTCACTTTGATTAGGATCAAAACATTGGAAAATCTGAAGTCACTATATGCACATACTTTACGCTATACGCCGCCAGACGTCACCTGTCGGCGCCACACACCGAGGACAACTCCTGCGCCGCCTATCACGCGCTAGGACGCCGATCACCTCGCCGATGCCGCTGGCTAATCGCCAACTCCAGCATCACGCACTAGCCGGGGACGCCTCCGCCGATGCGGCGAGATCGCCAACCCCCGACGCTATGCACGAGCCGTTCACGCATCTACGCTTTCGCCTATGGGGAACACGCATAACGACGATGATCACGCCCGGCCGCCTCGGCCGGCATCACCTACGACGACGCGCCGCCACGCCGAACACGTAGGTTCATGGCGTTTGGTCGCCCCTCGCGACGAGTCCTCGCGCGGTGCGCCGCGCGCACGGGCTGGGGACGGAACTCGAGGAATCGGCCGAGACGGAGTCCCCGCGGTGGCCGCGGCGCGGAGGAATCGCCGAGTACGGAGTCCCCCGCCGCGGCGCTGAGGAATCGCTCCGGACGCGGCGCTGAAGTCGCGTGCGATCGACCTCTCCGGTAGACAGAGGTTCTGCCTTCGTTGCTATGTGTACATGCATCATGTACGAAAAATCATCTTTTTGTTCTGACAAATAAAAATACATAGTACAACTTGACACAAATCAATGAATGGTTCAGCGGTAAGGCATAACACCGTGAAAGCTAAGTGTGTCCGCAGCTCGAACTCGTGAGATTTCTCCTTTTGCCGTAATAAAAATGAATAAAGCTTTGGGCCGACGAAAGTGGGTAAAGCTTCGGGGCCGGTGCGGCTTGGGCCAAATCTTTGCGGATTTTCTTTCGCCGGCGTTGCTGCCTTGGGCTTAGCGGATTTGAGCCAAATTACTAGCCGGGCTTGGGAAGTCCGGGGTTGCTGGCCCAACTTACCGGAATGCCACGCGGCGCAGGATGTTGGTCCACGGAGCCACATGGACATGGGGCATACCGTATGGGACCGCATGCGGACCCGAGGCACCTCGGGCGCATTGTGTTGTGACGCATGAAAAATATTGTTTTTATGACCAAATATTATGTCCGCCATTGGTTCACCACGCATCGAGGTGGAATAAGTCATTTCAGACCATCATATTTGATGCTCCCCGCGACGCATGCCAGGACTTTTGGGTCATACTGTAGCGGCCTCGCGCCAAGTTATCTGAGCCCTGCGGACGTAATTCATCAAATTCGCCAATACGAGAAGGGCGTACTTCCATG